>PVIH01000766.1:84341-266511 GCA_004025045.1 Sigmodon hispidus
AAAAAAAAAAAAAAAAAAAAAAAAAAAAAAAAAAAAAAAAAAAAAAAAAAAAAAAAAAAAGAGCAAGAGAATCCAACATAACCAGAACAGAAAAAGCAACTTTAGAGATTAGAAATGAAATTGGATGCAAACTAACAAAAGCAAATAGAGAAAGTCAAGAAATCCAAAACGTGGGCTGTTGAAAGACCAGTTAAAGATTGATAAATTTAATACCAGAAAAACTAAAGAAAAAGAGAAGACAAAGGTCAGAAGTAGAAAAAAAAGCAATTAACTCACAGATCTTAAAAAGTTTAATAAAGGAATATTATGAACAACACTTTCACTACACATTTGGTAAACATGACAAATAGACTATTTTTTTTTTTCAGAAACGATACATACAAAAATATATTCTTAGTGGGCCTATATCTAATAAAAGGAATTCAGGGAGCTGCTGAAGGCCTTTTCAAACATAAAGTGCTCTATTCAGATGAATACACTGATGGGTTGCCCTAAGCTTAATGAATAAAATAAGGACCTCTCTGTTGTATCTTTTAAATTATGGCCAAAATCGCACTAACACCCAGAGCAAAAGACATTAGAAAGCAGTGAAACTATAAGTATGGTTTCTAAACTTGCCTCAAAATGTGATCTGAAGGGGCAATGGTTAAAATGGAGAGAGGTCAGTGCAGAAAGAGGGAAAAAATTATGCTAAGTATGTTTTTACAGCCTCTCAGAAATATATTTTATATTTCTCTAAAATTACATATAATATACACCCATATATACCTATGTGCATGCATGCCTGTGTGTGCATGCACACATAGACACACACATTCTAAACAAAAGCTCATGCCACGACCCCAGCTCTAGTCATAAAAAGCCACCTTTTAAATTGTTGTTCAGGGGAGCCCTTAAGACTACCAAACAATGTAGGTTATTGCTGTCATCCTTGGTTGCCTCCCAGAGGCTGGAGGTAAGACTCTTCTGCTGTCGATACCATTCACTTCAGACACTGGTCCAAGAGGATCAGAGCTGGATCTGACCTGAAAGCCTCCTCCCTGAGGAAGCTGCCAAATTCAGGAAGAACTCAAGAGTCCTTCCCAGTGAGGAAGCTTAACAATCACAACAGTGATCAGCACTGAAAGACTTAGGGTGCAATAGTGGCACTCATATCTAGGTGGAAACCAATTCTAGCTATACTTAAAGTCTGCTCAGTAGGAGGGAAACATTAAAGGAGGATTTGCTGCCACCAGTTTGTTAACTCATAGCTGCTTTCTAAATACTCTAAGCCAAAGATAAATGCAGCTCTCACTTCTTGCCAAAGACGCTTCTCTTTGCAGCAGATGGAGACCATTACAGGAAACCACCACTGGTCAAAATACTGGAAACAACTAAGCATGAGGTGTCTAGACTTGACGGATACAACTACAACACAATGCCTGCACCTAAAGCTCAGGAAAGACTGCTGAACAGAGGGTGCAAATATTTTGAGTTAAAGGACTGAGAAGTCTGCTATTTGGTTGAGTTTCCTAGAAATGGCAAGGACCCTACACTCATGACATTGCAGTAATAGACTACCTAAACAAGATATGGACAATGACAAAATCAACAGCAATGTTAGCAGGGAAGATGTCACACAGATCTACCCCTAGATAAAGAACTATAAACACGGATGAATTGCTGAGAAAGGGCAAATTATTTCCCCCCTGGTATGAGCCCGTACATTGCAAACTGGCTAGCATTGAAATCATGTACATACAAGCAACACTAAAATGAATCAGCTGATTGTACTTGTATGTGTATGCACTTATATATGTAATAAAAATAAAGAAAAAGAGGCTGGTAAAGAAGGGTTGGATAGAAAGCACACAGTAGGGGTGGAGGGGAGAAGGGAAGGAAGGAAGTTATGGAATCATGTTTCAATTTAAATAAAATATTGGCAAGCTCAATTTAATGATGTATAAGAGGAATTTTTATCTGTGACTAAATTAAATATATTATCAGCATACAAGGTTCATTTAATATTTAAAATCAATTATTATAACTACTATTTTGCTGAGATTTGCTTAATGTTTTTACCTTTAAAGCATTTATTACAGCTTACCTCTCTTATTAGAACGTATAATTACATCACTCTAAAAGTAACATCCTCACACAACCAAGAGTACAAAGTGGAAAACCACAGTTTCATAAGATTATTTTGGAGTGTTGACATTGGGCACAAATGGAAGAGCTATCACCTGGACATTGAGTAAATATGGACCATAGAAAGAGAACCAGAAACATAGAATAGCCTTTGAAAGCAATGAAGAACATGGTTCATTACTGAATTGAGAAAATGATAGCACAAAAGTCTCCATTAATTGTATTGTTTTCATTAAAAAATAATAATTTATTTTATGTGTATGGGTGTTTTGACTGTATGTATATCCATGCACCATATGTATATCTGGAGTTACAGTTGTTTGTGAGTTTCTATATCAGTCCTGGGAATCGAACCCAGGTACTCAGAAAGAGCAGCCATTTTAACCCCTGAACCATTGATTCAGCTCCATCTTTTCATCTTTAAAATATCTTTGCTCAATATGCATATTATTCTTACCTAAAGACAGATGCCCAAAAAGTATTTCAATTTCATAAGAGACAGAGACACATAAACAATCTGAAATAGGGGCTAGAGAGATGGCTCAGAGGTTAAGAGCACTGGATGCTCTTCCAGAGGTCCTGAGTTCAATTCCCAGCAATCACATGGTGTCTCACAACCATCTATAATGGGGTCTGATACCCTTTCTGGCCTGCAGGCAGAATACTGTGTACATAATAAATAAATAAATCTTTTTAAAAGAGTCAATTACAGAATTTGAAATAGCACCTTGACATTAATGCTCCTAATTTATCTCTTCATGGCTAAATAGTCAAATCATCTATGATGGATTGACTCTGCTGAGATGAACAGCAAAGAAGGCCAAAAAGGTATCATTAAAATATTAAACAGAATAAGCCTTAGTGTCTAAAGGTCTATTCCTCATTTAATTGATCCATGGCCTTATTAATGAGCATTCCAAATCAAATTTGAAAGATTTTCCAAGGAAGAAATTGCTTTAACTCCTGAAGACCCCATTTAGTAAAAGCTGCAAGAAAAAAATCCCAGGAGAAATGAATACATATACAGGCAAGGATATTCTTTATCACTAACTGGAGCAAAACCTTCAGGATGTAGATGTTATAAACTGCAAATAACATAACCATCATTCAGAGTTGGACACAAGGACAGGGAGCCAGGAGAGAAATACTTGGAGAGTCACTGGGACTTTCATTGTTATGAAACCATCACATTCAATCCACAGAGTAATTCCAACACTGGTTTACCTGCTCTCCACCCACCCAGCCTCATTTAATTTACATCTCTTCTCTTCTACTTTTTCCTTCCTGTACTTCTATTAAATGCATATGTCCAATGATTTTGGTCAGTGATAACTGAAAAATATTTGAAAGAGGGGCCGAAGAGATAGCTCAGAGAATAAGAGCATTGACTGCTCTTTGAAAGGACCAGGGTATCTCCATTTGTAATTCCAATTCCAGGGGATCTGACACCACCATTCTTTGGCTTCCTTTAGCTATTGTATATAAATGGTGATACTCAAATACATAAAATAGAAATCTAGAAAATATTTGAAAGAAATGGTCAGATTCTCAATGTAGTTGGTTAGGAGATAAGAGAGGATGTGGTGAGCTAGAGGTCAAGAAAATTCTGGACTGTTTGATTATAGAAGGGAGAAGGTACAAGATGAGGAGGAAATGAAGCACATGTGTAATGGTGGCATAGGGACCACTTCTTAGGCCAGCAGGTGACTGACTATGAGTACATCCTCACTACTTGCTATAGAGAAAATTACGTAAACGTTCTTATCATATATTGAGCAAATGTCTCCCAGTCTTAAAATGTGAAGTTTTCCATTCCTCAGAATGTTCTTATACTTTGTCCCAGGGAAAGACTTGGAGAGGTATTTGATTCAACTAAAGAATCTGTCCTATGTACCAATAAAAAAAAAATGAGATGACAGAATTAGACCCCCATTGAACATGATATACTATGAACATGAACTCTCTCCCACTGCCCATATATATAACTGTTCTGGGCACAAACCAAGAGGAGCTCTTTGTGGTTCTCTGTCCTCTTACAGCAGTTATAACAGCTTTAAAATTTCAGCTTGAGAAAGTGAACTTGGATCACTGATGAGCAGCAACACTACAGATAATCATATGCAGTATAGATCTTCAAAGCTCAGAATGTGCTAGAAAACCAAATGGAAGCTTAGAACTACAGGAAAGACAAAATGGTACCTTGTTTTCTTTCTTTCTTTCTTTTTTCTTTCTTTCTTTCTTTCTTTCTTTCTTTCTTTCTTTCTTTCTTTATTTATTTATTTCTTTTTCCAGACAGAGTTTCCCTGTGCAACAGCTCTGGCTATCCTGGAACTCGGTTTGTAGACCAGGCTGATTTTGAACTCACAGAGATCTGCCTGCGTCTGCCTCCCACCTGCTGGGATTAAAGGTATACACCACCATGCCAGTAGTTAATACTATTTCTAACTGATACATATACTCCAAAATAGGGAGGGGGTATAGTGCCAATATTAAATATAGACCCATGCCAATGACACAACCAGAAAAAAATACAGATCATAATCTCTGCATCATGAAGACACACATCCAGAGCACCCATAAAATACTGAAGACTAAGTAAACAACATATAAAGAGAATTATGCAATGTCCAAATAAGACCTCTACCAGGTATCCAAAGTTGGTTTTACATCTGAAAAACATAATCATTTCCACAGACACAGGACATTACTTGACATGTTCTAATGCCAATACCCTTTCACAATAAAGCACACAACAAACTATGTATATAGGAGTATGTACACACCCTGAAAAGGGCCCACTATGAAACCTCTTGGCTAATATTGTGTTGCACACTGAATGAATGGAATGCATTCTGTCTAGGGTCCACAGCAAGAAAAAGGTGTTCCTGTTTGCCACTTTAAAGCAACACAGCATTTTACCACAGAAATTTGTCAAATAAATAAACAAATACCATCATATTAGAAAAGGATGCCAATGTTTTTACTCTCAAACATGATTTTTTTAAATATAACAGTCCTAATATAGCTACTAAAATTTAGAATAAGTTCTGTAAAGGGGTGGAATGCAAATCTGGAAGTCAGCTGTATGCTTGTGCTGAATATTCTGAAAAATAAAATTAAGAAAATACTTCTATGTAAAATTCCATCATCATTTTCTTTTACCAATTGCTCGAGGGTTTTCATTACCATGTTGAAGTGGAGTGGCAACTGGCCATTCTTGTTAAATTCCAGATCTTTCTTTAAAAGATTTAATTAGTATGTATACAGTAAGAAAAGTGTACATCAGCCTTGTCCCTTTGAGTATGATGATGGCTGTAAGCATGTTAACTATAGCATTGACTCTATTGCAATGAGTTCTTTCTACACCATGTAAGTTCAGTGTTTTTATCACAGTGAAATATTGTATAAAGTGTTAAACTACATCATCCAACCCATCTACTCCACTTTTTGGTACACATCTAAAGAAAAATGTCAGCATGTTAAAGAGATACCTGTGCATGCACCAATGTTTACTCTTACACTACTCCCAGTTACTAAGATGCCCACTGATGGATGAAAATGTAGGAAAAAACGTGGTATATGTATGCAACTGAGTATTATTCAGCTACGCAAATGATATCCTATTATTTGTAGCAAAGCTTGTGGGAGGGATGGCATCATGTTAAGTAGAATAAATTGGATACAGAAAGGTAATTGTAACATGTTCTCACTCATTTGTAGTCTATGTTAAAAGAATACTTGCATGTAGAATATAGATTATGGAAAGCTAGCAAACACGGGGAAAGAGATGAAATATGGGAGCTGTATAATGGATAAAGGTAGAGTCAGCCAGAAGTAGTAAATTCTGGTGTGTTCTACAGCACACTGTAGACTTAGTCTACCTTATAATAGCATTATTTCTAGGACAGCCTTGCTACATAGAAAAAAAATAATAATGAGTAGCTTGGTGGCAGGTCACTCATATAACATAAGCAAGACTGAGGTGTGATCCTTAGAAGCGCAAAAGAGTATCCACTGGAGCACTATTCAGCTACAAACAAAAATGAAATTTTCAGGTAAATAGATGGAACTGGAAAATATTACACTAAGTGAAGTAAGCAGGACACAGAAAGATGAATGTTGCATGTTCTCTGTCATCTGTGGTTCCTAGCTATGAATTTCAGATGTGAATATATAACCTGGAGTAACCAGAGAAACCAGAGACGTAGAAAGAAACTATGGCAGTGGGAGCATTAGGGGGGGATAGCAGGATACAGGTAATATTAAGGGTGAATGGGGAAAATGCAGAGGGGATGGGGTGGGCTTAATTGGGGGAAGCAGGTCAGCGTAAAAGGCAAGAGAAGGAGGAAGGACAAAATCCTATGGATGCTGGGAAAAGACATAAGGAATAATTCTGCTTTTAAAAAATTCATCTAAAATTATGCAATTATATATTTACAAATATATGATATATATTATTTTCAACCCAATTATATTTATTCATGTATATGTACATACATTATACATGAGTAAATGTAATATATACAAATGCTACTTGGCTGACAATGTTCCCTCTCAAATTCAAATTAACAAAATCCCCAGCACCAACCATGAGAAATCATCTTTAAAATTGCTGGTCAGGGTAGCCAAGAGACTCCCAAAACAACATTGCCTATTTCTGTTGCCTTCGGTGACCTCCCAGAGGTTGAAGGTAAGGCCCTATTGCTGCAGAGGTCACTTATTTCAAACATATGACCGGGAAGATCCTAGCTAGATCTGACTCTGTGACAGTATGTACTATACTGTGATATACTATACTGTCACAGGAGACACTATACAAACAAGCAAGGGAAAGAATGGGACCAATGACAGTTACGCCTATGAACCACAATGATGACCAGCATGGCAAGATGTAAGGGTGCCATACTGGTACTCACATCTTTTAGCAACCAATAGCTATCTAGCTGGACTTACAGTCCCCATAGTGAGATAGAAATCATGGCTGGTACTGAAAAGTTAACCAACTTTTTCCAGCTAGTGAGATCATGGATCTTAGAGGAAATCCTTCTACTGATACTTTATTAAACCTGTACAGCTCCTAACTGCATTTTAAACACTTATCCCTATACTCACACGTAAGTAAAGTTCTCACTCCATCACAGAAGTTCTTCTTTGAATCAGACCATTAGAGATAACCACATGAGTCAAAATACAGAAAGTAAGAGATTATGAGGTGCCTAGGCCCAATGGATACATCTACAATACAACTTCTGCACCTAAGGCTCAGGAACATCATAGAAGCGGAAGAAAGATTCCAAGAGCCAGAAGGCCAGGAAATCAGCTTTGAGATTGGATTAGAGAATAACAAGGAGGCTTCACTCTTCACCTCAACAATATGGCTGCCTACATAAGATCTCAAGAAACACATCACCAAGACATGGTAACAAGGAAGAGAGAAAGCTCCTGGAGTTCCTCCACTAGACAAGGAACTATAAGCAACTAAGGAATAATGAGTTAGTCATTCCAGCAGTGAGCCCTCCAGTTAGTTATCCCATTCCAAGAGGTCAGCCCTGAAGTCATACACATACACACACAAACAACACTAGACAGTCTCAGCAGGTTGTTTTATATATCTATGCATTTTTATGCATATGTAACATTTCAAATGAAAGAAAAAAAAGGTACATGGGATGGGTTGAAGGCAGAAAAGGAAAGGTAGAAATGGCACAATCATATTTTATTTTTAAATAATAAAAAGTGTATTGTAAAAAATAAAATACTCCACTAAATAGTTTATAAATAGATAAAAGATAAGATCAAAGCTCTAAACATAAAGCAGCAATAGGAGATAGCAATATAGCACTATTAATTTTCCTCATTAGAGCAGTACATAGTACATAGGTGTATTACAATATCACATTGCATCTTAAAAATATATACCATTATGTGCTAATAAAACTTTAAATGCTCAATGCAACAGAAATGCTAACTACCATGATTTATTTGATTATTACATATGGTAAATATATATAAATTACTACACTGTATCCCACAAGTGTGTACACTTAAGATATAACCAAAAAAGATCACAATGAATGTTTGATTAGGTTCCTATACTAACATTGATGTGAATAGTATACTATGTATATATGTACTAAAAAATCACTTGGGTTGCTGTAAATATATACAGTTTCATATGTCACTTAAAAAATAAAAAATATTATCAAAGTCAGAAAGATTATTGTGTGTAAACTGAAGCTAAAAATATATAATTTGAAAGGTATCCAAGCACTATTTGGAAAAATGATAAAGATATTAAATGAAAAGATATGCAATTTTATTAAACAGTACATTCAACCTTGTTAAAACAGAAATGCTACCCAAATGTCTCACAAATTGAATGCAGCTCTAAAATGCCCAGCTGCTCTTGGGAGAAGCAAACAAGTTAATCCTAAAATTCATGGGAAATTGCTCAGCACTGCCAAAACACAGGAAGTGCTCAGGATAGCCAGAACAATCGTGACAAAATGAACAAAACTGTGACCTGAAGTATCACAATGTCAAAACTTGGTAGGAAGCAAAAGTAAACAAGAGATAGCGGTGCTGGTATGGCAGGAAAGCAGGAGAGCAATATGGGCGGTCTATATGGGACCTACCTGTAGAGCTCAGCGGGCTAATGTCAAGCAATGGTGTAAAACCAGTCAAGGGAGTGAGGAGCTGTTATAAAATAGAGCTGAGATAGCTCTATGGCTGTTGGTGAAAGAGTGACTTTGAATGCTTATTTCATGTTTTATGGGAAATTTAATTCACGATGGATGAAATACCTAAAGGGAAGAACTAAAACAGACATCTTACAAAAAAAAACAGGGATGATTGTGCATGAGAATGAATTTTGTGGTGGACTTTTAGATCTGGTATCAATAGTACCAAAACAGAAGAACAAATATGTAAAAGTTGAATTTCATAAGACTGAAATTTTCATTGTTCAAAAAACACTATGAAGAAGACAATGCAGAGAAAAAAAAGAAAACATCTATCAATCAATCTGCAACTAGAGCATGTGATGCATTCTACAACACAATAATAAGAAAATAGCAAAGTATGAATAAAACAAATATGCATTTCACCAAGTATATATACATCACTAACAGGGACATGAACACAAGTAGGTGTCATTGGTCTTTAGGAGGATACAAATAAAAGCACAATGAGATGTTACTTTATACCAAATAGAATGTAGAGTGAGAATATTTGGCTATATTCATAATAGCAAGCTGAGGAGAGACTGGATACTAACACTGTGCAGCAATGGAAAACAGAACTTTGGAACACTCCATCAATATAACACTATAACTCCATCATTATAACGCCATTGTATAACATAACAATTCTACATATGAAAGTATGTACTCAAAAGAACCTGAAAGCACATGCCTACACAAACATATGTATTTGTATGATTATGGCAGTAATACTCACAACAGCCATGAGGTGGAAAAAACTTACATACTACTGTCAGGAGCTGAACAAACCATGGTATGCCCACACAAGAAGTATTAAAGCATGATATTGTATAAGTCAACCGTAAAATATTATTTTATAAATATGAAGCCCAGGAAGACTTCCAGAGTCAGAAATTAAGCTAGTAGTTGATTTTAAGGAGGAAGGAGGAAATAAATGGGTGACAGGCAATGACCATGGGATGATGCAATTGCTCTAAACTGCCTATAACAAGCATTGCATAGATCTGCATTTCTGTGACTTTACTGAAAAGTACTGGATGAATGAACCACATGGTATGGAAGTTATCATCAGTCAGGCTATTCTAGCAAAGAACATAAATACACTAAAGCATGGATCTAAATTTGGATGGGCATTAGTAGGATGTGTATGAGACAGTGGACATAGGATTCAATCATATAGACGTGGAAGGCATTGCAAGCAAGTTAAAAGTCGGAAAAATACACAAGAAGTAGGAGAGGTTGATGTATGAGGGTGGAATTGATAGTGACAGATCCCACCAGGGAAGAGGCCATCAGAGTCTTCTCTGTTGAGCACTAGGAGAAAGGGTCTGGCTTATAGGTCTGGAGTGTTCCTCTGTTCAGAAGGCTCTGTATCCTGTGCTCTCCCTCAGTGAAAAAATGGGTCAGTATTTCAGATTTCCTGGGGACAAAATCATACTAAGTATTTCAATATTACCAAGACCTGTAACATAGTAGATGTAATGCAGCACAACAGACTTCTGTAATGCTATTTATAATGTTAAGTTTAGAAATAATTGATGATTTATTTCAAGTAATTTCAAGCTAAAATAGTTTAATTAATGTAAGTAACATAAGTGTTTGAGAAACTCGGCTTGTTTATATCATAAATGCTTCTTGTCAGGCCTTTGAAATACATAAAGAAGGGAAGTGAATACATGAATTATAACAGAACTTAACTATTGAAGAAAATTTAATTAAGCAAGTTTGTAAATGAGACTATTTGAAATCGGGGAAGCCTGAATTAATCAGCCATTAATAAAGAGAGCATAATACTACTTGTTTTTATTTTACTATATTTATGAAGGCTATATTGATATTTATAGGTTTTGCTTAATTTCTTAAGGAAAAGTAGATTTTAAATACTTAATGCTATATCTTTATGAAATCCATAATTGAAATATACTCTTATTTATGAAAAATGCTCCACAAAAACTTCGTTGAAAAAAATTTATATGACACCCTTTAAACAATAAATTGATACTTTTAAGTACAGGAAGCAAGAGCAAAGGAATCCATTTTGTTCACTAACTAAACACTTTGAAGTGTCTTAAGGGTCAAGCAATGCTCTAGTGGTGGGGACATGGCAGGAAGTAGAAGAAGACACCCAGTCCTTGCCCCATGGGCTTACATACTGGTGGGACATCCACAGTAATAAATGTGCATTACATGTTAGGTAGTATTTCTAAACCTCTGTCTTTATATCATACATAGACATGGAGGGGAAGACAGAAACGAGGCGCAGGACACAAATTTGTAAGCCCGGGCAGCGAGGTTGAATTTCTAGCCCCCACATAAAATAACTACACTATTTCCGTGAGTGACTCAGCTTCCTGGGCTTCAGGGTTTTCATTTGTAAGATGAGGATAATAACAGAGGTCTCCAATGGAGTTACCACAAAGTTAAGAAGATTAATAGCTATAAAGCACTTAAAATAATGTCTGGCACACAGAAAACATGATGACTATTTTGTTTGTAGAAAATATCAGAGAGTAAGTGCAATGAAGGAAAATATAGTTGGTTGGGAGGTCAGGGAGTGATGCATGGAGGAAGAGAAGGAAGAATTTTGTGTCCTCGGGACCTGTATTTCTAAGACAGGAAGAATGGCTTGTACATAACTGAAGCTGGTATTACAAGCTAGGGAAGTGCAGAGACCCTGAAGCTAGAGCAGGCTAGAAGACTGTGAAGGAAGAGGAGGGAGGGATTTGCCCTCTAGCTGGGTTCAAAACATAATAGGAACTAAGAGATTGTTTTGATTAGAAAAGCAACATGATTTTATTTGTAATCTTTAACGATATCCGGGAGTTGAGTGTCTCCGGCGTGACCATAATGAGTCCAGACAGACAGCAATTACAGAATAGTTTTTATACCCCTTTCCCCTTATGAATCAGAAACAGCAGAAACTTGGATAAGAGACAGATAAGAGAAGCAGGATGGACTCTCTACAGATCTGTAGGAGACCAGCGAAGTGTGTAGCAGGAAGAAAAGAGAGCCCCACAGTACCTCATGTATCCTTAAGTATGTTTCCTCTGGCCAATATCTGATGTTGGATACAGAGGTAGGTTAGAATAGACAGATTTAACCAAGGATGGAATTTTGTCATGTGGCTCTGATAGAGAGAAGGTGCTGAGAATATGCACAGAGGAGGAATTATCACCATGTTGCATGGCAGCTAAACCAGAAGGTCAATAGTCCGGATTCCTCAGTGGGGGAGAAATATTTTCAAAACAGAGTGTTCAGAATCAGGATGCCTTGAGCTAGAGACTTTGGAGTCATGAATCCAGCAACATCAGTGTCACCTGGGAGCCCACAGGAAATGTTGGGTTTTGGGGTCCACACTACCTCTGAGCAGAAGCACTTCAGGAGACCTCACATAAAAAAGCATGGTGAAGATCTAGGTTTGTCCCAGAGTACTGGAGCCTCAGGTGGAACAGGAGACAAAAGAAGAAATCTAAGGACGTGGGAGACCAGAGGATAGGTATGCTGTCTATGTGGGCATCAAAACGATCCAAAGTGATAGCTTAGTGGTAGAGAGATGACTGAGAAAGGTACAAGGTATCAGGCGGGTCCCTTGGGAGGAAATCAGAGAATTAAAGCAGGCACATCTGCACACTTGCCATTGCACACTGGGTCTTTTAAGGGGAACGGCAAGAACAGAGTGGGTCTAGGAGCAGAACTTGCAGTCAAGAGGTAGATGAGTGACGTGTCTGAGTGTAAAGCGCCGCCATCTGAGAAAGCTTCTGGAAGAATAGTGTCCTCGGAGGCAGCCAGTGTGGGTTACAGAGTGTAATACTAACACACTACCTGACCCACAGCTGTCAAGGAACCAAACAGACTATAGAGAGCAACTTTTGTTTCTCAAAGTTCTCTTTACAACTTAAAGATTTTTTTTTTTCAAATACTAAAACCTCTAGGCAGAAAATACTTTGAAATAAGAACAAACAACCCCCTTCTTTATCACAGAGTCTCATGGGTGTAAGAAACCTTAGGCAGCTTGTGTTTGCTCCAAAGGTACACAAAAGTCATCCTCACTGTAGACAGAAGGAATCTGTCCTATATTTTTAAAAGCCATAGAGAAGCCCATGTCATTATTATCCATCATAACTGATTCCATCGGATAGGATCTCTACCTCATGGCCCAAAGCTTTGCTGTTGCAATCAATCCCATAAACCTTTTTCAGGGAACCCTATGAAGAATTCCCTGATGGGATCTGAAATTTGAAATCCATCCTGTTTCAGGGCATGTCTCCTCTCTCTACTTTCTTTCATGTTCTAGATGTTTCCTGACCTGGATGAATCATCACATTCATTAGAATAAGTATAAAATGGACCAGCTTTAGTTTGTCCCCTAATCCTGTCTTGTCTTGGCAGATTAGTGGTATCAAAGGGTGTGAGGAGGCTGCATCCTGACTGATGGGAACAGAAAATCCTCATGATAGAATACCAAGGAATTGCACTGTTTATGGGTCTGGGTCTCAGTCTCAGGAAAGAGACTCCAGGATTTCTGGCTTGTATATGAATTGTCTAAAATTAACAACAGGACTTACAACTGACTTCTGCCTCTATAGGATGGAGCTTTGGGCCTGGTCTAGCCTTAAGATTTGGATTTAAATAATTGTATAAAGTTTTATATTAACTATATGTTGTTAGGCCCATGGCTTAGGCATATTCTTTGTTAGTTTTTATAATTTATTTTTATTAATTTATGTTTTTCCATGTGGCTTGTGGCTTACCTGTATTTCTTTATATCTTGCTTTAGGGGCAGCTGGAACAAGTCTCTCTGACTCTGTCTTCTTTTTCCTGTATCTATGCTTGGATTTTCTGCCTGTTTATAAGCTGGATTGTCATAGGCCAAAAGAGTTTTTTTTTTTTCTAATTAATCAACAATAATTTACAGCATACAGAAATACATCCCACATCACTTTTCTTATTTTTGTCTAATCAAAAAAAAGGTTTTAATTTTAACATAGCAAGATTATATATAACACAAGAATATAGTTATAACATTTAGTTTATTTATATTTAGTAAAATTAAAGAAAATATTTTATCACCTATTTTATTTTTGTGAGTATAAAGTTTTATATTTTTTATTATAATGTAACTATCTTTAACTAAATTGAAGACTATAGACAAATATATTGTCTGAGTAAAGACAGGTATTATAAGCAACTTTTAAAATTTAGAAATGACAGAGATAATATTTCATTTTTTTGGACAGTTTTTTGTAATGTTGGGGCATATCAGTCTAGAGACTTTGGGAGACTTTTTAGTGAAGTAAAAATTTGAAGGACTGTTTGGTTTATTTTGGCATAGTTTGTCAGTCATTTTGTGTGCCTGTGTGTTTTGTAGAATATTTAATAGTTTGTTTGTTTGTTTGTTTTGTGTGTGTGTGTGTGTGTGTGTGTGTGTGTGTGTGTGAAGCAGGAATCTGAAGGATTATTTTAACTTGTTTTGGTAGAGGCTTAGGTTAATTTTTTTATGGGTCTTGTATTTTTAGTTTATATAGCATATTGTTAAGTAGTCAAGGCAAGAATAGTTTTTTGTTTAGTGACTAACTTTTGTCATAAAGAAAGTATGGAGGGTTGGTTTTTTTATGTCTATTATATTTTTGAAGTAGATTGGTGTTGTAAGGAGTAGACATGTCTTGCCACTTAGAAAGTTTAACTTTTCAAAATATTTTAAATGTTATATTTTATAGGTTTTTAAAATGTTTAAAGATTATGTATTTAATTGAAATATATTTTTGTATATTTAAAAATATTTAGCTAACATGAGTATAAATTCGGTTACCATAGTTGACTATTAATTTGTATTTTTAATTATATATTATAATTTTAAATGAGTTATATAAACATAGTATCTTAATCAAGAGTAAAAATATATATAGCATAACAAAATTGACTTTAAATTTGTATTAATAAACTAAAATCTATATTAATGTAAAGTATTTTGAGATTAGCAGTTTTTTGAATTAAAATAAATTTAATAATTTACCTTTTAAATTATTTTATATATTTTTTAAAAAGAAATTGTCTATGACTATTAAATATTTATAATGAAAACAAGCATTTATAAATAATATATTGGTAATTTAGATGTAACTTTTTATTATTATTTTTTGTTGTTTAGGGGTGCTGGCAATTTTATGAAGGTCCTGAGGCTGGATTATCTTAGTTGGCAGTTTTGAAGTTGATGTGGCCTTTTTTTTTTAAACCAGAGATTTTTTTAAGGAGTCTTTTTTTATTAAGCTATATTAGTCTGGAAGCAGTTTTTATCTTTTGTGGAACAAAAGCAGAACTTCTTTTTTAAAGCAACAGAGACTTAAATTTTAAAGTTAAGATATTTTTAAATTATATATGCTGGTTTAACTTAGCTTTTTCAAATGTCTTTTGTAGTTAATTTACTAATAGTTAAAAATTAAAAGAAAACACAATAATAAACTTAATTTAGACATTTTATCTTTATGTGGCTTATATTTTATTAATTTTAAGGATGCTTTTTAGTCTATGTACTTTGTTTTACATACATTTTAACTTATTAAGAGTTTTTTAATTTGAATTTGTTTATTGTGTATTTCTAATTATTTTCAACTAAAACTGTTTTAAAATGTTAAACTGTAAAGCGCTGTTTGTCTGTTAGCTCTGCTTGCTGAGCTTTTTAACATGGTGGAGGTATTAAATTTATGTTTATCTTTTTAATTTTAGGAAGCAGTACTAAAAATTGTAGAGTTATGTTCTTAAGCTTATAGCTGTGTTTTTAAACTTAAAAGAAGTGGCTGGGAGAAATCTGTTTGTATTGCTGGTGGGAACCTTAGTTTAGTTTGTGGTGACCAGTGACTGGCAATATCTTGTAGGCAGTTGCCCAGAGACAAGTCTCTGAGAGTGAAAAGCGCAGTGTAGCTTCTGTTTTGTACATTTAAATTTTTTTTATTCATAAAGTTTTTTTCTATATCTACCTCTGCTCCCCCTCCCTTTCCTCCTCCCAGTCCCTCCCAGTCCTCCCTCAACCTCCCCCGCTCCCATTCCCTTATCCATTTCCCAAGAAAGGCAAGGAATCCCAAGGTGGGTCACTTCAGTCTCACATATCCAGTTGAGGTAGGCCCGAGCGCCTCATCCCAGTACTATGGCTGGGTTAGGTGTTCCTCTGTAAGGAATGGGCTCTGAGATGTCAGTTCATGCACCAGGAACATAAGAACTCTGATCTTACTGCAAGAGTCTCCACAAACTGCCCATGCCATTTGACAGTCATTTACCTTTGGAGGATTTAGTTCCTTTCTCTGAAGTTTCCTCAGTGGTTGTTTCTGAGTCAGTGAGTTCCCAATAGCTTGGGTCAGCCTTCAAAGCATTTTCAGGTTCATCTGGATCAATGCCTCATGTCAGAACATCATTTGTAGTAAGAAGTTTCAGACCCAGCCTAGCCCCAAGATCTGGACTAATACTCTCCAATAATCATACAAAGTCTTATATTAATTACATGATATTTGGCCTATGGCTCAGGCATATTACTTGCTAGCTCTTATAATTAAACTCATTTTTATTCATCTATGTTTTACTATGTGGCTTGTGGCTTACATGTGTCTCCTTATATCTTGCTTTTGGGGAAGTTGGATCGAGTCTCTCTGACTCTGTGCTTGGATTTTCTGCTTGCCTATAAGCTGGCTTGCCATATACGCCAAATCAGGTTCTTTAATTAACCAATGATAATTCACAGCATACAAAAAGACATCCTACATCCTCCCTGTGCCATTAGCTGGCCACCACATGGACATGTGCAGTAAGAACTCAGCAGCTCCTATATTGGGGTATGACATGCCTCATGGACTGGAAACTGATATTTCCCAAAAGAAAACAATAAGGGTTAGTTCTTCTACTTGAACAGATCTGGCTTGTGCCTAGTACAAGGGGTTTATATTTACAGTGGTGTACCCATTAGAAACCTTGGAATTCCTGAGATATTTCTTAAAAGTCCATGCAGAAATGGATGGAACTAGAAAATATTTTCCTGAGTGAGGAAACACATACTCAGAAAGATAAGCATAGTATATACTCACTCATAAGTGAGTGGCTTTTAGACATAAAGCAAAGGATAACCAAGCTATAGTCCACAACACGCTAGTAGCTAGGTAACAAGGAGAAACTCAAGTCTATCCATGGATCCAAATAGTGGAGAGGGTATCTAAACTGACCTTCCTCTATAATCAAACTGATGGCCACCCCAATTGTCATTATAGAAACTTCATCCTTCAACTGTTGGAAGCAGACACAGAGATCCATATCTAAGCACTGGGACAGGTTTCTAGTGCAGCTGAAGAGAGGGAGGAGAGACTATACGAGCAAAGGGGTCAAGATCGTGATGGGGAAACCCATAGAGACAGCTAACCAGAGCTATTGGTAGCTCACTCATTCTGAAATGACAGCTGGAGAACCTACATGGGACTGAGCCAAATTCTATGAATATGAATGACAGTCAAATGGTCTGGGTAGTTTGGAGGGCCTCTGGCAGTGGGATCAAAACGTAATCCTGATGCATAAACTAGCTTCTTGAAACCCATTCCCTACAAACACCTTGGTCATCCTTGATACTGGGGGGAGGGGGTTGGTCCTACCTCAACTGGATATGCCAGACTGAATTGACTCACCGTGGGAGTCCTTACTCTCTCTAAGGAATGGATAGGGGGATGGAGTGGGAAGAAGCTGTCGGAAGGACTGGGAAGAGGGGAGGGAGGGGGAGCAGTGGTGGGTAATTTTTAAATACATATATATATATATCCAGCCTGGCTACTATAAAATTAAGTAAACTGAATCTGACACATTCACCATCACAGCACACAGCTGCATAGCTGCATGGCATAGCCTTCTTTAAAATGCTGTTAACAGACCCCTCACTACTTTGTCAGTGCCCTCCTTAACGTTTGATTAAAATTTATGAACACAGTATATGCTTCAGTGTCCCTAGAGTCTGCCTAGCTGGCAGTGAACAGAGTCTTCTAGCACATTAACAGTGAGGTAAGGTCTTTGGGGTCATTCAAGCTCTATTCTGAGACCTAGCCTTTCAACCTAACTGCCAGGTAACTGAGGTGGGGGCCATCTTAACCCTCTGAGCATCTAGCTCCACAACTGAGGTGCTGGGATAATCTGTACTTATCAATCTTTGATTAATTTTCATCCCCAAAGAAGCATTTTTAGTTATTTGTGTGTCCAATGACACTATACCACAAGATGCTATGGATCTCATTTTGTTCTCTATGTCTATATTTTATACATAAAGTATAAACTTTGCCTATTGCTTTCTATGAGTCCATGTTTGTTCATTTGCATGTGACACTACCCCTCCCTGCTGAGGAGGCAGGAGACGACTTCCATTTTTAGAAGGTGAGTACCAGATACAGTAAGGCTGTTTTTTCTAATGGAGCTGACTCATGTGTAGTTTATACACATTCTAAATGCTCCTCTGGGCCCCATGTATTAGGGCTTAGTCCTCATTAGCATTATTAGGATGTGGTGGGGACTTTGTCAGGACCTAGTGGGAAGTGTTACAAGGACTGTGCCCTTGAAGGTGACATTGGGAGCTAGATAATTTTCTTCCTCAGTCTCTTTCTGCTTCCTTATTACCATGAAGTTAGCAGCATATTCCACTGAACCATTGCCCTAAAGAAACCAGGCAAAGAGACCAGAGACTGAAAACCTCCAAACTAAGTGAAAAAACAACCCTTTTGTCATTGAGGGTCATTATCTTGGTTATTCTGCCACAATGAAGGAAAGATAAATACAACTCACTGTAATGAGTTCATTTTATTATAATGCTGAAGCATGCTATATATGACTCAACTGTGCACAACCCTGCCCAGGGATCAACATACCTTAATCACTATACTCTGCACGCTTGTCCAGAGTACCTTCTTAGAGCTTCTAAGTCATCATGGAACCACAAAGACAAAAGAATCGTAGGTAAGAAGATTCTTAGTCATCTCCTTCAGTCACCAAATTAGTAGGCAGAGACCTTTTATGAAGTAGGTGGGTGGCTAGCTAGACTAACAGACAAACAGGTCGACATTTTGTACTGCATTTCTTAGGAAAGAGAATCTAAGGAACCATGAGCAAAATCTCCAGCTAAATACATCATTTTTTTTTCTATTTTATCTAAGTATTTATTTAAAGAATCAATCCAGGTTTCTTTTCCTTTTTGTTTTATTTATAACATCTATATTATATTTAGTCTTTTTGAAACTATTTTGAAGTATCTTAATGAAATGAAACCATTTATAGTTTGAGGTTTATACCTCAGGTTTCCTCCAATGTACACATGTAACACATGCATGAACTTACCATGCCACCAATGTACACAAAACATAAATACATCATTTTTTAAAAGTATCTTTTTTTTAAACTTGCAAAACTGTATCATAAAAGGACAGACTGAGCTTTTAGCTTAGGGGTGTCTAAGATTCAAAATTCTCTCTGTAATATATTAATGTATTACTATGAGTGCTTTTATTTTTGACAAGGTCTCTCACTGCTTCCCAGACCTGCAACGGAACGTACTTTTAACCTAGGATCCTCCTGCCTCAGCTTCCCAAGTACTGGGATTATATGTGTAAATCAATACACCTAGTTCCTTTGAATTATCCTTGTAAAAAGGTGTTTGTTTAGCACTATCTACGAAACAAGCAAATTTTTTTCTTTACATTTCTCCTTACTTCTTATCTTTTCAGTGAAATTTTGGAATCTCAGAGCCAACAGAGATGCAAGCTCAGCTGTAGAGTCAGATAGACTCACTCCACAGACAGAGTTGAAGGGTCATTACTTCTCTTTTCAATGTGTCAAGGTTTCTTTATTTTCTGTGACGTGGTAACATCCAAATCTTTGTTTTCCAGATATTTGTGGGAAAGAGAAACATTACTTCTTAGCTTTTATCTGGACTGAGTCAATACATAGACTACCTGTTTTCAAGTAGACTCCTCGTCTGTCTCTGTTTGTCTCCCTCAAGGAGCTAATAAAAGTAGCCACTTGAGGATGGTGAGAAAGGACATAGCCCAGACAGGACTGAAGCAGGGGCACCTGCTAGAAATAAAAGTAGAAGCTGACCTCAGGAGTGTCTTATTGAGTCACCATGGCATATAAGCCTTGGGGGTACCCAAGAGCAACAGGTGTTTAGAATGTGGGTTAGGTCACTCAGCAATACTCCTGTATCAGCTTTCTGAAGGTCACATGGAGGAGGAGAGAGGCCCAAAGTAAAGAAAGTCTCACCACTGCTGCCCCAAGTTTTGGTGGTTCTCCAAACATTTCTCAATAATGAATGTATCATCACTAGGTTTTTTTTTCCTTGATAGCATCATCTGCGTTGCTAGCTAAGGCTCTGTCTCCTAGAAATCACACTCCCATCAGACAGGGGTAAGGGTAATGGGTCATGGGGAGGATGGCATGAGGAGAGGTCATCAACACATGCTCTTTTTTGTCTGCTGCACCTGCCTCCCTGGAGGGACATGGCAGTCTCTTGCATATTAGGTCAAACCAGAGTGAAAAGTGCATTTATTCAGAACAAGTTATGGAGCTTTAATATGTGCTGAAGTCACAGTAAATTTAATTTCCATATAAGAACATAAAAAAAGATACCCTGTTACAGAAGACCTGGGTTCAATTCCTATCTCCCACATGGCAGTGTACAACTGTGTAACTACTGTTCCTGGAGATGTGATACCTTTGCACCAATGCACATAAAATAAAGTTAAATACAAATTAAATACCAATATGATGAATGTTCTAAAAAATGATAGAATTGGCAAAAACAATATCTAAGAAGTGTTTGGGGATGAGCTTTTGAGTGAAAACCCAGACTTCTGTTTGCCACACATCATCTACAGATTTGCTTAGTCTCTCTCAGCTTTCACTTCTTCCCTTGGGAGGTAGACATGGCTTGCTGCAGCATCAACCCTGTGCCTTCTGTTCGCTCTCTTTGCAGTATGGATGTCCTGCCTCACTGTCCTTTTAAACTACCTGATTTCAAAGTTTCTGATCAAATATTTTCTTCTCTACAAAGTCTTGTAAGTTTTAAATTTAGAATTGAACGATCTCAGTGCTGGACCATCTAGCTGCACACTTATTTCATATTTACAATTTGGCAGTCTTACCCTCTTCCATTTAAATTCCCAGAAAGGAAAGACTATGGGACTGTTATACATCCCCTACAGTACCAAGAAGTTTTCTCATTTCCTGTCTTGGACATGTGTAGAGGATAAGTTTGAGTTCCTGATCCCACTGTGTGACTAACTTTAGAAACAGGTCTTAATGTAAGTCAAGACAACTCTAAGTTGAACAGAAGACAGGTTTTTTTTTTTAATGTGTATGAGTATTTGTTGCATATACAAGCACAATATGCATCAGTACCTGCACAGGTCAAAAGAATAAGTTGAATCCCTGGAGATTGGAGCTATACAAAATTCTCAGCCCTACAGAGATTTTCAAAAGAAAACCCAATGGGGACTATGGTAACCTCTGGCTAGTCAGTTTTGTCTATATTGAGAATCATGGGCTTCACTTGGTAGAGAAGCCATATGGCAAAGGTTATTGTATATTACAACACTCCATTATCTAATAACAATAAAAACAATCTTCCTCTTATCACTATCAGAAAAACAGGCATAGAGCCAGCTCTTCACATATGAAGAGATGAATCCATATGTCAAAGTGACCTTGCAAGACCAGATTACTTTCCTAGTTAATGTCATTCTGCAAATTTTCAGCTAGTAGGGGCTTCATTCCCAAGCCTACTTTGTCTAGATTTTAGATTTCTTAACAATTCAGTAATTGTCATGAAAGCGAAGGCCAGTGGAGTTACAACTTAGGAGGCTATATTCTCCTTGAAATCAGAGCAACTGTTTTTGTATCATGCTGTATTTTTTTTTTTTTTGCATGGGCAGAAGATACAGATTTGCCAAGCAAGTACAAGAAAAATAAAGCAGGCATCTAGTGGGCACTAATCTCTTCAATGGCTTAGGTTAGTGATTAACATCAGGATAAACTATTCGCTTCTATCCTCACTGTACCAATGTCAGTGTTTGATAATCTCCTAACATTTATACTTAGTCCTAGAGATAATATTGTTGCCCGGGGGATGACTCTTACATAGATTTTAAGATGCAGAAAAATACAAAGCCACCACCTAATCTCTGCACAAATGATGTATAATATCATCCTCTGCTTGCAACAAAATATAAACAGAAGAGACCTCTAGAGTTCAGGGGTCCATGAACTTGCACCATCAAAGGCTGATAAAGAAATATTGTAGCTTTTGTAGACTCCATATGGTCTCTGCTATATATTCTTTTCTCTTCCTTCAATTTAAGCAAAACCTATTCTTAGCTTGTGCACTTTTCAGAAGCAAGTAGTAGCTGAGATCTGGCCCATAAGCTAGATGGTTTGTCTGCCCCCCAATTAGCTAAGCTCAACTCCCTGAAAATACAACTTTCATTTCCTCAACTTCTGATTATTTTCCCCTCAAAATAAGAAATTATCCACAAGAAACAATCTAAGAGAAAAAACCCAAATCTGATGAAATCTCTTTTCAAAAATAAAAGCCAGATTGAGAACTATGTGAAAAAAAAGACTTTATTCTATAAACAAAAAAAAAAGATGAAAATCATAAAAAAAAATTTCCTTTCTATCTCGCAAAGCTCCCTGGACTACTTACTGTGGTTCAAGATATTCTTGGATGGGGAAGTTAAGGTTGGTAGTTAAAACCTCCTGATGGCTTCTTCTTCCCTCCAGAGGCTGTGGTGAAATTTGAAGGCACTCATTTTTAGGAGAGCTGAGTTCTTCTGAGACAACTTCTCCTCATACTATATAGCCCAGGCTGGCCTTGAACTCCATGTGTTGCCTAGTTTAGCCCCCAAGTCTCAGCTTCTAAAGCACTGAGGTTATAGGCACACTCCCCGACAACCAGCCTGAGATTCTGTTCTGCAGACATCAGAAGCAGAACTCCCCACGTGTGTTCATAAGATTGCCTGCTACTGCTGCTCTACACAGGATTACACACACACAGGAGGCTGGGGGTGACAGCAGAGGACACACTGCAGTAACCTACAACAGGCAGCTGTAAGACATGAAAGAGAACTCTGACTCAGGGTCACTCACATCCATCTGGGTATTTCTCTCTGCTTTGGGCTCTAAAGCTTCTTTAGAACAGGATCCCCTCTGTCTTCCCTCTGTAATTCAGAAATGACTCCAGCTGTACTGGGCTGAGAGCCCTTGAAGCAACAGCCAAGATAAAAGACAGAGAAACTCTGTCTGAAATCTGTGTGCTCCAGCAGATGAAATAGAAATTCTTCGGACTGAACACAGGGCAGGACTTCAAACAAAGCTGTGCCATGCCTGCTACATTACTGGGAGGCCTCTTACAGACCAGCACAGATTCTCAAGACCAGTGTGTCTGCAATCTTCACGTGTTCAACAACTGCCCTTTCCACCACTGCCTCACAGATGCTCTGAATTAGCACAGAACTCTTCATTAAGCCACATTAACTTACTAAATCAAGAAACTAATTACTTGCAAAGGAACCATTTTCTAGAAGATGATACCACTTTAACATATGCCTTTAACATAGATTCTCATTAGTGATTCTCGTCATAAGAACCCTACAGAGTGTAATTTTGATACATTAAGCCCCTTCATCTAATAGGAATGCTTCTACCTAACTGGTACACATCTGTGCAGAAGCATTTGCCCACAGATCCTCATGGGGCTACACTAGTTGGTCTTAGTCTTGCCCTGATAGAGGACATGTATGTCTGAACATGAATAAGTCTGTTAAGGCTCCATGGGAATCAAGATGATACCAGGTATGATGCTTTTTTGTTTGGTTTGGTTAGGTTTTCATCAAGGAGCTTGATAGAGCTACATCTTTTGAGTGCTGTCTGCCCAAGATGAAAGACACAATTGACACTTCAAGAACACTGCCAAACTGAAGTCATCTAACCTAATAGGACCTCCTGATGGTAATTTCTCTCACATTTATTTACTGGGTGTAGGGTGTATACCATGATGCATGTGTGGAGTTCAGAAGACTTGTGTGTGGTAGATATCTCCTTCTATTATGTAGAACTGCTATGTAGTTCTTAAGAACAGAACTCTTGGTAGTAAGTGGCTTTACCACAAGGCCATCTCTTGGGCCCTATAGAAATGTTTTGAATGCATGCCTTTGGCTACTGACTACAGTAATCTTCCTTGTTCTGCAGACAACATGGAACATTTCCAACGTGGCATCTTCATTCTTTTTCCTATCCAATCACCAGTTACCACATGTCTACCAAAAACTTGTCACATCAAAATAAACCAGTGACCTTGGTAGAGCCTAAAGATGAGGCATCTGGATGATATAAGACCTATCACAGGACATTACAAAACTGATATCTTCAGATAGGAATAGAAAAGAGTAATGCGAATTTTTACTTCAAGGAAACCTCTGAATTTCTTATAATTTGTTTTTTTTTTTTAAATAGAGGATTATTTTATGGCTAAACAGTATGATACTGTTCTGAACATTTACTTTATCCGTACAGGAATGTCCTTTTGCTCCATGCCATTTATGATGTAACAGTGCAGGTAATAAGTCACATACAGTAGACTAGCACCACATGTTCCCTTCCATTGGTGGTTAAAACATCAACCTGAGTAGAGAATGGCAATTATTAACAGCTTAGGAGGATGTAAGTAACTAGGTTACAGGGAAATTGAACTATAGATAACAAAGCACAGAAAGAAGTATTAGTTGTAGTGTTTCATGACACAATAGGATCATTATAATCTGCAATAATTTACTGTATACTTAATAACTGAAAGAGGGAACATGAGCACTCTGTGCACAAAGTACTGATAAAGAGATGTAAACATTCATTACTTTGATTGACACGTCCATATTATATAACTGTGCTGAAAATGCCACAGTGTCTCTCATAAATATGTGTAATTATTCTGCTAATCATACTTTAGAAAAATATTTAACATATAGAAGCATAAACTCCTCAATCTGCTCTTTATGTTATATACATGTACCATCTATGACCCATAATTGTGTGTAATTTAAAAACAACAATGAGAACATAGCAGAAATATAAGGCTAACAACAGTAGTAAACACAATCTACTCTCAGAAGTTCAGCATGTTAGAAATTCTAATGACAGTGTTGGTATTGCTTCGTTCAAACTCTATGTTGCTGAGCTAACAGCACACTTACTCTGCAGACAGGTAGCACAGAATGCTTATAGTGGCTAATAATCACATAGATTATTGCAAACCAATTTTTATAACTTTTTGAGATTATAAAATAATTATAACATTTATCACCTTCTGCTTCCTCCCTCCAGCCTCTCCCATGTAGCCCCTTGGTCTTATTAAAGAAAGCAAGTCATCAAACTTAACTTTTACCATGATTACTGACAGAAAAGACATTTTCTGCTAAGCACAATGGCTCTCATATTTTACACCTTGCTTTTTGACTTTCAGATTAACCTCTTGTGATTGCCATGTGACTTTTCAAATGAGGTTCTAAAGCTGTGATATGAACACCAAAAGGTCTGTAAGGCTTATACTTAAGTTGCTTTTTTTTTTATTTTGCTAGAATATCAAGCATAATTTACAAAACTAAAAACAGCACATATTGTTTAACAAAGTTTTCAAAAGGCAACATCCAGAGAAGAGTTCTGAAGGCAAAAGGTACCAGGCAGCAGTCATCCAGGCATCTTTCACCCATGTCAATGTGGAATCAAAACCACCACATGTTCAAAGCGTATGGCACATTTCTCTGTATTATACTGTGCTGATGCTCTTATTAGCCAAATAGCAGACCACAGTTAGAGCACTCCCCTTTTAAAGTCCTGGGCATGGGCTGTCAGAAACTCAGTAAGGCACACAGCAAGGAAGAAGATCATGGTGTTCACAATGTCTGGCTAGCTACATCGTTGAAGCACATTAGACACCTGGCCTTTGGTTATTAAAGCAGAAGACAAGTCACAATGAATTATTGCTTCAAATGGAAAAGAAAACAAAAATAACATTACCCGCCAAGGAAGACGAGCTAGGAGTATATTCACTCTAAGTGATGATGTGACATATTCTGGCTTCACTTCTCATAGTTGTCAACATCATCGATGCGATGGAAAGACATTTAGTGGTATTGAAAATAAATGTTCTTTGCTCCTTCCTCTCTTTTACATTAGAAACTGTGATTTCTAGAAAGTCTTCAGAATGGGGAAAGGGCATTCCCTGGGGGAAGAGAACTTAATGAAAGAGTAGGTGTCTTCAAAGAGTCCTACCTAGAAATGATATGCCTCTGAATTTCTTTTCCTGTTTTATCTTAGGAGTGGGGGAAAGACTAATTCAGAGAAAGGCAGTCTGTATGGCTTTGGCATACTTACAAAGTAATAAGAAAAGAAATTAAAAAATAAACCACAAAAAATACATATCAACCATGTTTCTGATAAATTGCTGATGACTATGCTGCATAAAGAACTCTTAAAATAAAACAAAATAAACTCTTAAACAGACTATTTAAAAACCAGTGAACAAAATGAATAGCTATTTTCCCAAAAATTTACAAAAAGCTAATGATCACTAAAAAGTATTCAAAATAACTACTTACTAGAGGGGTGAAAATTATAAACATAATATCAAGCTACATTTTACTTTTTAGGATAGCTATAATATTACATAAGTCAATGTATATAATTATATTTGTACTTTATATACCTATATTTGTGTATATGTGCCCTTATACATGGCTGCCAATGCTATTTATTCATACCCAAATATGCAAATTAATATGAAAATATATCTATTTACATATAAAAAATTACCATTCATATATATGTATAAATGACTAAAAATATTGTTAGATATGTTAGGAATCTAGAATCCTCATATACCCTCCTATATTGTTCACTGCTGCAGAAATATAAAATGAAACACATTCTGATATTTACCTGGGGTAGAATACATGTTTATGAAGAGACATTTGCACAAAAATTCACAGAACCCTACCCATAATACCCACAGCAGGAAACCATCTAACTGTGCATCAGTTGCTGAACAGTTGGTTAAAATGTTCTATTGAACTCTGTCCACCAATAAAAAGGAGCACACTGTCAGATGCTGTAAGAGAGATAAGTATCATGCTTAAGCAAAGTAAAAGGGACCAAATGCAAGAAATGATACAGTCATCTCTATTGTCTATGCCTGTGGATACTCACAATCCATGGGTGCTCAATGTCTCCTACATAAAATGTCATAGTATTTGTATATCATCTATCCCAACCTGTATGTCTTAAATGTTACTCTTAACACGTGCAACACAAATACATATAAATAGTTATGTTGTGTTGATAATAATAATGAGAAAAAAAATGTTCAAACTTGATACTGATACAGGTTTTTTCATATATTTATGACCCCTGATATATTGAAAAGCCTGTAAATAAAGGGTTTGCAACTGTAGTTTCTCATCATGCTAATCTGAATGCTTCAGAAAGGCAAATCTGTCTTCATAGACTGTATTGTGGTGTGGTTGCACCAGCTTACAACACTAAACCATCCAAATTGGTAGATTTTATTACATATAAATTATACCTCATTAAAATTGTTTTTAAAAGATTACTGTGTAATACTAATTTTTATATATTCTAGCCAAAATCATGCTGAAACTCTTGATAATTTTCTTTTTTTAAACATTTGTTACTTTTCACTAAGCTCTAAATAATAGCC
This sequence comes from Sigmodon hispidus, assembly GCA_004025045.1. Taxonomy (NCBI): domain Eukaryota; kingdom Metazoa; phylum Chordata; class Mammalia; order Rodentia; family Cricetidae; genus Sigmodon; species Sigmodon hispidus. The sequence continues at coordinate 111,960 of PVIH01000766.1, forward strand.
AGGAGATCAGTGTCTCTGACTTCAGCACCATACTGAATTTACATATTTCATTACTGGGTTTTTCCTAGCATTCCTAGGAATTTGGCATGATCAGAGTATTTATTAATCTATTGGGGGGGTTGACCCAGGGACCAAGAAGAGTTGCAACTGGTAAGGTGATAAAGTTTAAGGCCTGTTGTCCTTGCTGAGATCCCACAAGCCATCTATGAACTAGATAGCACCCTGCCAGGCCAGCAACTAATCAAGAAACAGTATTGTAGATTTATTGTAGCTCATGCCTCTCTTTATTGGAGCATAGCCAAGCAGACTTCCTGACACTTAGTTGGTGCTTTATTACCTAATAGCAGCTCTGCGTTGAAACACAAAGGCCTCATTCTCTACATATTAACAGTAAACAGGTTTATTAACATGGGTTAAGGTTATCAAAGCTGACTGTTACAATATGAGGCAGATTTGTCTAATTTCGGTGCATGCCCTAAAAAGTGTAAATTTGATTGCATGTAGAGAAACATTTTTATTTTAAAAATTTAATACAATTTTGCAGTAAAGGAGCATTAAAAATAAAAATAAAAGAATAAGATGCACTGGTATGGGTATGGATCTAAAATAGATACAACTTAGCATGTTCAAAGTTTGATACTTAGAATTTAAAAACAACAACAACAACAAAAAAAAAACAGAAATGGAATGCAAAAAAAGCCTGTGGGCAAATAATAAACACTGTTTATCCCCAATTGAGCTTGGGGTCTAAGAAAGGTTAAAAACAAACATGGTTCAGTGAAACTGAATTGCTGACCAATTCTTCATTTATATCCTTATACAGACATTTTACATAGATATAGATAACCTCAGAAATTTCCCAAATCAGAAAAGAAGACAGTGCTCATTCATAAGGTCTTGACTTGATCATGGATGTCAGAGTGGTAAGCCTGCTATGAACTGACTATGAAGTCAGATGTCTATTGAGGTTGGAGGCCTGTGTTCAACTTTGAGTTATCCTGCTTTAAGCGCCCCTTAAGACATTTTCCAACCCTTATTCTAGAGACGAAAATATCAAAGTCCTCTGCTCCAAATATTATTCTTAGTTGATACCTCAGAGGTAGACGCCACCCCCAACAAATAGATTTTTATAGGAATGAAGAGAAAAATGGAGCTTGGGACCATGTTTTTCTTTTCAAAAGACTTTAATGACCAATTTATTTGAGATCATAACAGTGAGCACTGAGGCTTTGCAAGTCACCAGTGTAAGCTGATGGCTTCTAAAGTGCAGAATTTTCTAACTTGAAAGGACAATTTTAAAGCTGTGACTCATTTATGAGTGTGAAAATGCTATAAGTGTATTGTATGAATCAGACCCTCAAAGTAAACAAAGTATTGCATTACCATCAACCTCATATTATAAACCCATTGATGAAATGCTTGGTGTTTTTGCTTTGCAACAGCTGGTAGTTGAAGAAGTGAAAAAATAATATAATTACCCATTACTCTGTAACAAACCCAAGTGCCAGAGCATGTTTGCCTAGTATCACAATGCATGGTTAATGACACTTTAAAAAATATTAAAGAAATTTCATCATAAATGCTATGTCTCCAATTTAAACAAGTGAGATAGAACCAGGTAATCCTAAAGGCCAGGGCTTAGAAAACAGCGGTCATCTGGATGAGTCTCCTAAAAATATAAGATAAAAGTTGGCTGGCAGACTGGGAAAATGAGCCAGTATTGTAAAATCTCCTGAATGTAATTCTATATTAATAATAAAAAACATAATAGAACAGGTGAGACATCAACAAGCCATTTATTCTTCCTCTTCCAAAAGTTGGCATATGTATCATTAAAAGTTCAAATTCTTTTAGAAAAAACCATGTGAATACTAAGATCCAGGCCATGGATGCACACCAAATGCTGTTAGCACACATTCAAACCATCATTGGTGATATTTTAAAGCATGCTCTACAAAGGGTAAACAATGAATGATCTTGAATGTACAGACCAATGCAGTCAGGAAGGGGTAGCCACGTGACACTGACCTAATGTACTAGATGTTAATAACAATAGCTTTTGAGGTTCTCATGAATAAGAATACACATTCTAATGTATAAATGAAAATGACTCAGAGCCTTTAATTCATAGAGAGCAGAATCCTATATGTCACCTATAAGTTAGAGCTGAAAGGACAAAAGGCTATTTAATTCCAAAACACAGTGCTCTTTTTCTTCAGGAAATACTACTGGTCCGTGTGCCTGGACCAGAAGGTATTCAACAATCCACTCAATAGACTGATGTCAAAATGCAGCTATTCAAGGAAAATGTACACTGTGTGTCATTTTGTTACTGAGTCTTATTTGCCTATAATATTCCACCAGACATTATATAAGAACAAAGTTTCAGATGTATTTGAAAAATCATTTATGTAATTAAAAACTAAACTTTTGAAAATACATTGTAAATTACTACTAATGAAATTGTCAAACATAGAGTAGAATATAAATAAATATTCCAATAGAGTAATATTATAACATACTTATTAACATAATAAACATTAAAATGGAAGTCTCTGGTTTTCAGATTATCTTTGATAATTAAAAACAACTAAATGTCATGTTAATTTTTATTTGTTAGGTTTTAGGGCTGGAACTTAGCCAACCAGTTTACAGTGCAGGTCACAGTTAGAGAAGACCATCACATCCAAGTTCACTCTTCACTTCTTCAACTCTCCCACTTTCAAAACTATTTCAAATTTATTTTTCAGAATATTTCCCTCTCAACTAATGTAGATGAGTCTATTTATTTAAATGTGCATGTAGATAAGACAATGAATAAATCAGAGCATGAAGTTATTTGGCCATTGATATCCTAACTACATGTCTCTTTCTCCAGTGACAAAAACACTCCTGAATCCTCTGATTTATTACAGTAGCACAGTGTGACTTGTGCTTGGCAACACTGGCACCAGAGACCCTAGCAACATGTGCTTAGTATTTACTTGCGTTTGACTATGTCAACTCTTCCAAATTATTAAAGTTCTATCAAAAGAAGAAAAGAATATACTGAACACAGAAGTGTTTCATTTTATTGACCTTTAAACTGCAGGAGATCATAATACCTTTCAGTCTCTAAACCTCCCGTATTAATTAATATACATAAGAACGTGTCCTAGCAGATGCAGACAAACAAGTATCACTTCCCTTCTTGGAATTCCCAGTATATATTTACATGCTAGTTGTTCTTCAAACCTTGATGCTGATAATAATAATAATAAAAGCAAAGCAATGACAAGACAATTTTTCTAGTATGACATATCACTAGCCTCCATACATTAGCTTGGCAAATTATGAAAACTTCTTAGGAACAGCATCTCCCTCTCTCTCTTTTTTTTAAAGTAATTTTTTCATTTAAGAAGTTTTTTTTCCCCTCATACCCAAACTTGCTCCCCTTCCCTCCCCTTCTCCCAATCCTCCCTCCGCCTCCTCCACCACACCACGCCCCCATCCCTTCCTCAAGGAAGGCAAGGGATCCCAAGGTGAGTCAGTTCTGTCTGGCATTTCCAGCTGAGGGAGGTCTGAGTCCCTCCCACCCAGTATCAAGGCTGAGTAAAATGTTTCTCTGTAGGGAATGGGTTCCAAGATGTCAGTTCATGTACCAGAAATAAACTCTGGTCCTACTGCTAGAGGCTCCACAAACTGCCCACACTGGAACAGTATCTCTTGACACATGCTAAATTGACCATGGTGTAGTTTAGTTTAATTCTACAAAACTAAAGAAATCTGAGGAGGTGCAAATAAGAGCTGGGTACTTCCCAAAGCCCAGAGACCTTAGCTCTATATTCCAATTTATTCTGTTTTGCAAGTTCCCCTAAAATTTTTCCTAGACTTATCCTGATGAAATGTCCACATCTGAGCTATTTTAAATGTCAGATCATTTACCAGCATAATGTCACACTTCTTGGCATGCATCAGAAAAGATATCCATTTGAACACAAAACTACACCAGAACCAGAGTATGATTATTCTCATTTAGCTGAAGGCAGATGTTTACTAACCAATGAGGCAAATGAAATAATACTAGGGTCCTGTCTTCTCTGCTTTTACCTACCATTAACCCAAAGAAATAAATGTGTCAATAAATCCATGCATATATATGTACAAACATACATATATAAAATATAGAAATATAAATTTTACACTTATAAAATTAAACATATACAATCTATATAATACATACAACCATCATATGTATAAAGTATAATATAGACATATAAGCTTAGGTTCATGGGCAAATAAATATTAAGCAGATGATATACTGGGGATGAAAAATAGATTCCTCCTATAGGATGCCTTCCTCATCAATAAAAAAATACTTTCAAGAAATTTCTAGAAACTCTGTGCTTAGTAGAAGGACAGAAATCAACACAGTCTTCTCCAGAAAGCTTTCTGACTCTTCCAATCTTTAAATATTCTAACAATTATTTTTTTTTAAAGAAATCATTTTGTTTTTAATTATGCTTCTATGCATTTGTTTCTGTGTGTGGATAAGTGCAGGTACCTGCAGAGGCCACAAGAAGGTATCAGATGCTACAGAGCTTGAGTTACAGATGGTTGTGAGCCACCTGGTGTGGGTGCAGGGAACCAAACTTGAGTCCTCTGCAACAGCAGTACACAGAACACTTAACAGCCAAGGCTTATCTCCAGTCTCTAAATATTCTTGAAATTCTTATAATTAACTAAAAAGAGTTTTGATTAGATATAAAATATCTTTAATGTAGACAGGATATTTAGATAGGCCGAAAAAAATAGAAGAGTTGTGCTTACCTGAAACTGTATGTGTGTGTGTGTGTATATATATATGTGTATATATATATATATATATATATATATATATATATATAAAGAAAGGTGGATAGGAAGGAGGGGAAGCAGAAGGAGAAGAGGAAGTAAGAAAGGAAAGGACAGAGGTAGCAAGGGGAAGAGAAAGCCAGGGAGACAAACCAACACCAAGGAGAACAAGGCAGGCTTGTGCAGTAAATATGTAAAATGAAAACTTTATGAAATTATTTATGTATCTTCGCATACTTTACCTTGTATTTTTTGACAGTGTAGTACAATTACAGACTTGCACGTAAACCATCCCTTCCTCCAGACTTACTCCATTTGACTCTTTCTAACTTGTGGCTTCTTTTTCTATTAATTGTTACCATGTGGATAGATGTATATGAATACACAAAAATATTCCCAATTGCAACCTGCTCGGTCTGTCTAATAGGGCTTGTATGTGAGTTTCTAGGACTAGCTAGTGGTATTGCATAACCAGTGGGTGTGGTCTTCCCAGTCTGTGGTTCCTTGTGTAGGGTTCAATCTCAGAGGTTTCCCTGTGCACATTAGAATGTCGGTTGTTGCTGTCCTCGTTAAATTCAAATTTTGGGAGCCGTGCTGGTAAGATTTTATAGCTGTAGAGTCTGACATTTGTAGGACACACAATCTTGGAGGAGAACCTACAAACTGCAACTTTACAAAACAGTTATAAGCCCTAACTACATCCTAAATGTTTGTCCTTATACGCACAGATAAAAGTAGTCATCACCTGCCATCAAGAAAACTCTTTACAACAGACAGAGCATTACAGAAAACAGCCAATCAAAATGCACAGTCAGTAGTAAAGCCCTATCCCAGCAGATACATATCTTTGCATCTAAAAGTCACAATCTGGAAATTTTCTAAAGCAAAATGGGAAATTTTCTGGAAAAAAAAAATCAAATGTGGAAAATCTATCCAACTGTTGAGTTTATTTCTTTTCACATTTGTGTAATTATAAAATGTTAAGCGAGATAATGATTACTCAAACCATTTAGCTTGCAAATGAAGAAACATGAACAAGAAGAAGTAATGTGCCTACCCTGAGGTCACCCACCCTGTAAATTGCAAACTGTGACTCATCTTGTGGTTGCAATCCTGAGCCTGGCATTAGTCCTCTTTCACACAAAGCCACAGATCTGTTGACTCGCTTTTGTTACTCCTGGCTGTAGACTCATTTCCATGGTGTAATGGGCATTTTCTCTCTTCATTGCCTCTTGATGAAAGTAGGAATGACTATCATTGAACAATTCAAGCATAACAAAAACACAGATCCTTTGGGTTGCTGTCAGTTGGCACAGCTTGCCTCAGAATTTCTATATTTGGGGTAACAGTGATAATATAAACCATCTTTTAAAAATACATAGCAAGTGAACAATTTGGGGTGACTTAAGTTAGCCATTGGAAGCAGTCACAGTAGAGTGAATATAAAAATATTCCTAAGGATGCTTTTACCCACTACAGTCACTGCTAGGCAGAAATGTTGGCTTAATCTTTAGAATCTGAATATGTATATCTTCTAAATTTTTAATATTAATTCTCCAACTTTGTTAATGCATCTGCTCCATAAAACATCAGGAGCCCATAAACACCATGGCTGCTAGGTGACAATCATCACTTTAAGCTATTTACCCTTCTTTAAAAAGACCATTTTGGGAACTAGGAATATTAGCTTTGTGGAAGAATACTTGTGTAGCAAGTGCTGGGTTTGATCCTCAGAATAACAAAATCAACCAAAACCAAAGGGAATACTTTAACCCCTCCAGTGGTATACCTATACTTAGGTAGAGAAGTTCCCAAGGATTCAGATGCATGATTTTAAAGCTTAGTCAATGACAAATTTGCAGAAAAGCAGATGAACCCACCCAAAATGAATGCTCCTTATGGCTCCTTCTCTCAACCCTCTAAGAATGACCATAGATAATGTTAAGCAAATAAGAAAAATGAAAGTATAAATCCATAAAGACAAAATGAATGAGTGACAACACAGTACTAAATATAGCAGAAAAGGGTCTTATACTAATTCAAGAAAGCATAATTCAAGATCAGAGTTAAAACAAGAAGCAGTTCTCAGGACACTGGGAACCTGGCCCCATATGAGTCCAGAATGGTCCCACACTGGCCCCCTGTAGGCAAGAGCATGGCAGAGTTTGAAATGGGAGAAGAAAGTCAGACCTCAAAGAGGCAAACATTTAACCCCGCCTTTTCCTCTGGGAATGAGGGCTGCTTTTAGCCAAGCCTGGAGGAGTCTGTACTTTTGTAGTCAAGAGAGAGCCAAGTAGGTTTGAGCACACCCTGACTAGAACATGAAAATGAGTATTTGCAAATTAACTATTCTAATCTCTTTTCTGTCTGCTTTCACAGGAATTCTCGCAAAGTAGCCATCCATACTTTGACTTCAATGATGACGGCACAGAAAAAATTGCTCATGGGGTGGTCAGATTTTCAGAGGAAATATAAAATAAGCTGTTCCTTCCTGTTAACTAAATCTTTCCTCAGTGAAGGCCACAGCTGACCAGTTCTAGATGGAAACCTAGAGTGTCCAAATGACTCTTTCATATGTGCTCCTCAGTATGAGCATGTAGCCAAGGACACCCATGCATTTAAGGGAAGCTTTTTGAAATATCAACAAAAGAAGAAAATAATGCATCTTTGGGGCCACAAACAAAATACAAAGAGAAAAGAATTTTAAAAGCACCCTTAACATTGACAGATAAAACACTATAACAGCATAAGCGAAGCGGAAGGCCATCAAACACAAAGAACACATGAGGTCAAAAATTAGACACTGAAATTTAATGTATGGCATGGAAGAAGTTAATTCCAAAAACAAAATCATGTTTGTTTGTTTTCTTTCTCTGTAATGAGAATTGAATCCAGAGCTCAGCTCCACTAGGCAAAGGTTCTACCACTACCACCTGACAGAAAGTTAAAAGTAAAAGTGAAGTTGTCTTCCAGTATAGGAAACAAAGCATAAGCAGAAAATAAGAAAAATTCAAAAACTAATATATGTAGACAGTTATCTACACAACAAAATCCAGGAGCTTTAAGAAATCAGTTTCCTTTCTAAGAATTGAAGCAAATGAATTCCAATGCTGCATGGGGATGTTTTTCTTACAGCTTAGTGGCTATACTTGAATCCACTGATAATTTAATTATCATCTATACCACTAAGGCCCCTCTGTCAACACCCCACTGAGCACCTAGGCCATGGCCCGAGGGCCTTTGGATTCCATAGCCTTCTGCTATGGCTGCAATACGTAGGTTTAAACTAAGTCTCTAAAGTTCTATTTACCAACAAAGACTTGGAAGTCAGATTTAGGGTGAAACTCTGTTAGATCAGAGAAGCTGTGTAGCAACCAGCTGACCTTGCTTTTTGAAAGGAAACTCAGCAAGAGACCTTGTCACTTGTCCCCAAACCAAAAGAAAGCACCAACTTCCTGTCCTTTCCTTCCAGTGAATCTTTTCTATCTAAATTGCTGGCTTCTCTATGGCCAATTCCAGTCAGCTAGTCCCTAGCTCCGTTCCCTGATTCAAAGCAAATTTTATTTAAGTATTGGATTGTCACAGTGCAATCAAAATTCCCACAACAGAATAAGCCAAGAAAGTTCCCAGACTTAAGCATATTCACGACCTTGTACAATTTTAGAATGCTAATCCTGGAGGCTTTCAGAAAGAAAGAGGGAAAGAACAAAAAGGAGGGAGAGAGAGAAAAAAGAAAGGAAAACAGATTAAAATGAGAATGAAATCAGACAGTGAAACTCTGAATACAAAGGAAAATTAAATTCTTCACTTTTCTGAAGAATGACTTTCCAATTTGGAATTTTTATATCTAGTCACATTGCTCGTTAAAATCATCTGAGAATATAGTCTGCCATGTTATTAAGGTCATTCTCTCACATGATGCATTTTCTTAGAAATTATCTCAAAATGGGACCTCCACAGTAAATAAGTAAAGGAATAAAGAAAGAGGTCTCTCTTTCTCTGTCTCTGTCTCTCTCTCACACACACACACACACAGAGTGGGGGGGGGGAGAGAGAGAGAGAGCAAAAACTGTCTCCTGACGTGACACATCTGGGGAGAAGGGCTCAGAAGGGCACCAGTTCAGGGGGAAATTATGGGAAAGCAGCTTAATATATCTAAAGAGAAAGAAGGAAGACTGTAGGATGGGGAGACGTGTAGAAATGATTCCATGGCAAGAATACATAAAACTGAGGCCGAAGCAAAGAATAAAATAAAAAATAAAAATTCAAAGCAAACAAACAAAACCAAAACAACAAAGTAAAAGAAGTACTGTTGACTTGAGAGAAGACAAAAAGAGAAAATATGAAGAGGAGGGAAGAGTTCTTAGTGAGGTTTACCTCGGCATAATGTGGATGGGGAAGTTGTGAAATTTTGTTTCTATACAAGAGTGAAAGCTAAAACCTAGTACTATCTCCCACATGCTAATGTTACCTTGAACTTTCTACCCAGAATCCTATATCATACTCACCACCCAATGTTAAGTGGTTTTTTCTATTGGTCATCCATAAATGCATTTTGTTTATTAAACAACAAAGTGAACATTGATGATGATACAATTGATTGGTTCAGTCTCTGTTAGTTGCCTCTGAACACTGATGACATATGTGCACCTGTAAAACACCAGAGCTGTGTGCACCCCCTAAAACACCAGAGCTTTTCAGACAAGAAACACCCCGTGTCTCTTTCTGTTCATTCTTGAATGTTCAGTAGAAACCATGTCATATATCCAGCATATAATCATGCACACTCTAGTACAAATTGGCACCATGAGCAACAACAAGCTACTTTACTACCCTAACAAGTCCCCTCAAGTTCAAACCTGTTGCATCAAGATTTCCTGTTTCAATAATACTCAAACCATAAGTGGCTCAGCAATGTAACATTTCTCATATGGAGTCACAACAAAAAGTCCTGGACTCTGAATTTTGGTAGATTACAAAGACAACACTCTATTGAAAATGAATCAAGTCAGAAAGCAGAAAACACAACCATCAACACATTAGCTCTATGAGAACCTTCTGGAAAGCTTTGTTACTATTATTTAAAAGAGAATATAAGAAATTCAAAACTCAGACACATCATGTTCTTTCTCTGACTTCTGAAGATACTATGTGACAAATTATTTTCTCAGGAAAAGAAACAAACTTACCTTTCACAAGCTCGGACAGTCCATGCGGCAATTATCCATAATGAGATACTAAAAACCAAGAGCACAGTTCCTGGGCAGATAGTCATTAGCGTCTTCATAACAAAACGCGTATTGAAGTTTATCTTATTAAGCGCCCCAATGCTTCTGGAGGAGGCATCGGTGAAAAGTTTGCTATGTAAAAGCATGACTCTGGCAATCAGATAGAGTCTTAAGAACATTGGTATAGATAAAATAATATCCACATCAGCGGTGGTTGTGGAGGGGGCATAGGAGAAGGCAAGCCGGGCCGTCCATGTGAACGTATAATTCCCAGGTATGGGATGAATAGCACACACCAGTATTTCCAAGCAGATGAAGAAAATACGCTCATAAGTCATGGCTATTCTCCAGTCATCTGCTCCATTGTCCACCATGAATAACTGAAAAAATAAAGTAGAAAATCAGCTTCAGTATGGCATGAATGCTCCACAAGTGTCAGTGCAGAACTTAAAAAGACAACAGGTGATGCTTAGCAACTGGGTGAGCTAAAGCTTACAGCTGGGAAATTCTAGCCAGGTATACTATCTATAGAAAAGGGCAGTGGTATGAGAGGGGGATTCCATTCTGCAAAAATTAAGATGAACAGCTTGCTTCATAGGGAGTCAAAGTACTTGGGACTCCACATTACTGGATAATCATAAAGTACATTTGCTTTGTAACAGATTGCTCTCTGTTTGAAAAGATGGTGTTTCAACCCATGCATGATGCTATTTAGGGTGCTGCCTTTGTAGCAGTTAAACCCTAGAATGCAGTGACACATGAGCATTCTTATGAGAAATTTTATTCTTGGCCTCAGAAAAACCACAAGAAACCACAGATAAACGCGGCAGAAATGTTTATTCTAGTTCCTACGCTATTGTTTTACATCTTAGTCAATCCTTCCTTAATGAAGACTACCTTTTCTTATTTTTGTCATCTCTCATACCATAATTAAGACAAGAATACCTTGCTTCCCTGGCTGTCCATGAATTACCAAAAGCATTTGGAAATGTGAGTTCATTTTTCTGGCTGTCTTGATGACTTGTGGGGGCTCCTGGCACTGAGTCCAGGAATTCATGGGTACCAGTTCTGCTGTGTGGCTGCTGTAGTCCCACTCACTTGGGCTAGGAAGATTCATCTGCCCTAAGGCCAACAGTGTCCCCACCAAGAAAGATGTCCTTTTGCTAAGTCATCCATTAAAGTAGGAGAAAACACAACCAAAAGGAGCATTTTGCCTCTTCAATGAGCGAGCTGCATTGTGGGTGGGGCAAGATTCCACATGGCTGCATCCTATGTCCTAAGTGCCCCATTCTCCTCCATGGACAACAGGTAGATGTCTGCTGTTCTTGCTTAGCTATTCTGCATGTGGCACGTCTCTCTCTCTCCCCTGACCCAATATGCTCCTTGCTTTGCTGGTATTTTGCAAAAATAGTAATTTGAGGACCAATTGCCCTTTTTGTGTGATACTTGACTCAAGAAGATGGAAATCCATTAGACGGTTTTATCAAAAATATGGCAGTAGTTAGAGGGTCTATTTTCTTTACCAACTTGCTTCTGAGTGACAGGGCAGATGATAAAACTGAACCCTACCTCCAAAGGGGCTGAGACTCTCACAATGCCAAAGGATCTTTAAGAGACTTTAAAAGGCCTCTGGTTCTTCTCTTCACATCCTCTCACCTCACACCCCCATATTCTTTCTCCTAGCTTCTCTCTCATGCTCCATGTGTCTAAAGCAATTTCACACCAAATGCCACTTTCCTAGTACCCGTGTGCCATCCCTCTTAGAGAAATATGCAAATAAGGGGATTTCATCACAACTTACCACAAAGAATACAAAGGACAGAAAGAGAAGCAGGGTCAGCTGTCTACACTGGGTGGGGTTGTTTTTTCCTCAGGGCTCCTTCAGTTGCAGGGGGATTTCCCTGCCATCAGCTCCTCATCCACTGGTGAAGCTGGCAAAGAACACTGAAGACAGCTTCATTACAGGAAGCTGCTTCCACCCTCAGCTTTCAGCTTTCTTCTCTGCCATTGCTTCCTTCATAGAAAAAAAAAACAAATCTCCCTGCTTTACGCTTTCCATCTCTGCTACCCTCAGTGACCTCAGTCTCCTCCCCAGCTTTGGTGTTCTTGCCCCCACTGGGGTCCACGCTTAACTCTCTCTGGCTGAACCTGCCTGAGTGAGCTCATCTTTTACCCTGTTTTACCAGATTCCTCCTTTTGGAAATAATCTCCATTATCAAATAGTCAATCACTTGAAAACGTTAAATTATATAATTCTTTTACTATCAATAATAATATCATTGAAGATCCCTCAATTGCCTGATGGTAAAATCCAATCTGCATCCACAGCAGGTAAGGCGTTGTGCCAGATGGTTTTTGCCTATCTCCCTCTTCATTGCTTATGACTCTCCTTCCAGTTATTACAGAACCTGCTGCCTGTACTCCTCCCAATTCTTCTGACTTCTGTCTTACACCCTACAAAGTCTTCATCTAGCAAATTCTAACTTATTCAAGACTAGGTTTTACATCACCTCCAAGTCTAAAAATTCCTTTGTTGCACTATGGTTGTTTACGTACCACCTATCGATGATCACAGACAACAATGACATTCTCACTTCCGAATGTCTCTGAGGCTCAAGACAGGAACCACATCTACCTTTCAGAGGTCAATCAATACTTATTACTTTGACATTTCCACCATAATAATGATTATACTGACTACTGTAAGGCCCTAATGATCTTTAAACACACACAGAAGATGAGAACACCAAATATGTGACATAAGTGTAACTCAAAACAGTCTGCAAAGTTACACCAAACATACCCTCCTGACTGATAAGCCATGGCACATGTGTGATTTTAAAAATCACACAAGAAATCCAGATAATTTTCTTCTTTGGTAACTTCTCAAGGGAAGTTTCTACTTCATTTTCTTAAATCATCTATTCTATTTTACAGCTTCTTCTCCTTGTCAGTTAACTTAACACCTGAAATCATCTCATTTGGGGCTTTATATTATGCATTGACATGTTGTCAGGAAGAAGTATTTTCTTCTCCTGAAGTATTTTTGTTCAATCATTTAAAAGTCTATGAAGAATTCTAAACACCATGTTCCAGGGCTTTGCTAATTTCTAGCCATGTTGTAGAATTCACAGTAGACAGACAGTCTGCCCACTGACATTAACTTTGATCAGGAAAAACAAAACATCAAAAAGATGAGTTGAAACAATTTAATAAAGTAATTAAGCCTTTGGATGTTGCAATGAAGGAAATAAATAGATGAGATTGGAAAGGCTAAATCAGAGATGAGAGCAGATATGGCCATCAGGAAGCACTCTGAGAAGCAGATATGGTCATCATAGAGGTCTCTGGAAAGCAATAGTAAGTTCAGGTACTGATAAGGAAAGCAGCCTATCATGTAGAGATCATCCTAGGCATGGTAGAGAGCACAGGTTAGGGTTAGGGTTAGGATGGAACAGTTTAGAATGCTCAAAGAAATAAACACTGGAGTGGCTAAAGTTAAATGATAAGTGGGTATCAAAGTACAAACTAGAGCCCATTGGGCAGCCACTGTGGGAAATGGCACCCAGACTGCATTCCATGACAACTACATGGGAATCCACTGAGACTACCAGGCAGGGAAGTAACAGGACATGACCTGCAGCCTGCAAGGCTCATCCTCCTGCCCTATAAGACTTTGAGTAAAGAGACATAAGTTACAGAATGTCACTGCATTTGAGTGGTTGGAGTACCTTTGTATCCCGGACTAGGGGTTGCCATGGAAATGCAAAAGGGGTTCTGATGGGAATCGTAGTTGCAATATCTACCATTGTAGAGTTTGCTGATATAACTGCAAGTGGAAATGATAAAGAAAGGGACTCACAGATGGCTACTGAGTTTCCATCCTGAAATACAGACTAAAAGGTGAGTCCACTTTCTGAAAATGTTTCTTACACTCTGTAAAGTACAGAGGTAAGAAATGAGAAGCCCTTTTCTGGCCACGTACATCTGAGTATAGATGCCAAGAATAAATTAAGATATGGAAGTCACACTGAGAAGCCAGGAACATTGGAATAAATTTGGGAAGCATCTGGATTTGAATGGTTTATTAGACCAAATGAAAAACACAAGAAAGAAAAGAGGAGCCAAGTCTTGGAGACTCTAAACGGCAGGGGCCAGAGGAGGATCTGAAATACAGCTGCCAGGGAAGGAAGGGAAAGAGTGGCATTCTGAAGCCAAGGACATGTGGGCTGTCAATTACAAACTGTAAAATGGCATCTGCTGGGTTCAGAGAAGGGTTAATGTACTCAATCATCTCCACCACAAAAAAAAAAAAAAAAAAAAAAAAAAAAAAAAAAAAAAAAAAAAAAAAAAAAAAAAAAAAAAAAAAAAAAAAAAAAAAAAAAAAAAAAAAAAAAAAAACATCATAAGCATTACATTACAGTCCCTCAAGTCGCCACTAAAACCTAACTGCAGAAATAGCCCATTTGCATCTCACGAAATCTCTGCAATAGAGATTATCTGTTTTCAGCTCACACTCAGGGGAGTTCACCAGAATCTGATCTATGTTCCTTTTTTTATTCTGATATTCTTAAGAAAAGAAACATTTTAGAGGACTGTTCCTTATTCTCATTCCAGCTCTATAAATTGTATCTTTCACAGACTATGACCCAAGAAGACATCTCACAACAAGCTTCAAATTTCAAGGATAACTTGTGTATTTGTTGAGATAGCCACAAACTGATATATGTCTACCTCATTATTTACAATTAATGGGCATTGAGAGACCACATAGAAGAAAGGCTAGAGTATGGTGGAGAGGCCCAGCTGCACAATCAGATGACCTGCTGTGAATGAGAAAGGCTCAGCTCTAGAGGCCCTTCCTGACTCTCATGCATTCCTCTCAAACACTCTGCAGGATTCTGAGCTCTGGGACAGCATCTTATGCATCCTGAAATCCTTACTAGATCACAATCAAAGGGCACTTCTCAGGAAAAAAAAAAAAAAAAAAAAAACTGGAATGCCAAAATATTCATTTAATATTTCACTCATATGTTCACTATGAAACCATAAAAGGTAACAAGCAAGAGCCACACTCAGTTAAATATAATAATAACTAAAGCTATGTGGCAGTGACAAAGTGTGAAGCACATTGGTGGTTGGGATCATCACAAGGCTAGAAAGGTAGACCATCAGAGACAAGTACCGCCGTTGTGAAGTGACTTGAGACAAGCCAGTGGCCATTAAAAATAAAGTTGGGCCTATAACTGAGATCTGCCCTCCTCAGGAAAACTTCAGGCAAGTGAAAGATCTGGCCATGAAAATGAACCCTGGAGCATAGTGAAGGGAGCAGATCAGAATCAAGACTTTCTGACTGTGTTGCAGGCCTAAAAAGTAACACAGATACATTTCACCCCATGAAACTTTTTATTTTATTTGCATCATGTCAAAAGCATAAAAAATGAGCAAAACAAAAACAAACAACAAACTATGGGGTGGGGGATTGTTTTTCCCTCTATCACAAAAAGCTTTTTGAATATAGACATTTCTATAGAAATTAGCAACACAATAGAAAAATAAACAAGAGACACAATATAGGAACGGGAATAAAATAAAAATGATTTAAAAACCCATTTAAGGAAATACCCCTAACCTAAATTGTAAAATATTGTCCTTCCTTCCTTCCTCTTTCCTCCCTCCCTCTCTCCCTCTCCATGTCTGTCTGTCTGTCTGTCTGTCTGTCTGTCTGTCTCTCTCTCTCTCTCTCTCTCTCTCTCTCTCTCTCTCTCTCTCTCTCTTTTAAACTTAGATCAACAAGGTAGTCAGGTAGTCAGGCCTGGTTAGCTGGTAACACTGGCCTCTAACCATAACTACCAAGGAGACAGAAGTTTGAATTAAAGTGAGCCTGAGTAACTTAGGGAGACCCTGTTTCAAATAATAATAAGAAGAACACCTGAGGCTATAGTTTGGTGGGAGTAAAGCACTTCCTAGCATACACAACATCCTAGGTTTGCTCCTCAGTGCCAGGGAGAAAAAAGTTGTAGAAGTTTTATATCATGCTGTATTTTCTAAGAGGGGAAGAAACAGCACTTGACAGTACTTGCAGGCATTGAAAAGGTAACTGTGAATCGTGCCAGTCCCTGAGAAGGCCAGTTTATCAGGCAGTATCCTCATTGGTCAAGCATTTCTATCTCTTCCAACAATGTATTTGCATGTGTGCTCAATAGCAAACATATAGTCATGTGTTGCAGCACTGTGTTTAGACTTGCAAAAGGCAGGATAATCTGAATAATTTATTACAAAAGTGGGTTAAAGAAACTATGGATGTCCCCCCAAACAAAATAATAAGCTCATGAATAAAAGATTAAGAAAATTTCTTTAAAACTATTAAATGGAATGACATAGTAAGTACTAAGGATTTTTTTGAAACACCGTATCTACTAGTATTGAGGCAGTTTCCCCTTTAGGAAAAACATATATTTGTATTTCATGTATATAAAATACCTCTGATAAAAGAAGAGAAGCAAATGCTAAGAACTATTATAAGGAGGTGAACTAAGGTCCCGAATAGAATGATAGATAACTAAATAAACTTAAGTACTTTAAATTCAAAGTTTACTTTTGTAAACAAAATAACTAAAAATCATTAAGAAAAATCATCTAAAAAAAGAAAATGGCAGAATGAGAATGAGAAAGACCATTAGACCCTTAAACACCTCCTACAGGACTCTACATGTTCAATGGCTACTGTTATGAGAGATCATATATAAATTCAAACATAGGAATCCAATTTATAGCTAAACTATCCTTAACAAGCAATATCTTGAATAATTACATTTTACAGCTATTGCCAAACAGCATGAATAAAATAATATTAATATTTGTTTGTTAACCTTTAAACAAGTATTCAGGGAGGTTCCTTTATGCAGCGAGACCTTGGTACCTGCTCATCTTGTTTCCTGAATTCCAGTCTGAAACATAGGCCATGCTAGAGTTTGTGCAAACCCCTCCCACAGCTGGGAAAGCTAAAAGAACATCCATCTTCTGATGTGAGCAGTGATGAGCCAAGCACTCACATACTCCTTTTTTCTGTAACTTCCATAGACGATTTCTTTGCAGTTTGTATTGTGTTTTCTTTTTTTTACACCCCAAACATGGTGTAATTAGAATCTCCAGTCATGAGTACAAGGTTGCTAGAGGGTGCAAAAGAATGCCTTTGGTTAAGGAAGGACGGAAGGAAGGTAGGAAAAAAATCAACTATACCTTACATAGGCCTCTTCTTTTTCTCTTTTAGGTGGTTCCTAGATCTGCCTCATGCACCTTATGACCCAAACCAAAAGGTTCTGAAAGAATCACATCAATGTCAGCCTGGACATTTGAGGCCATAGAGCCAGCACCAACCATGAACTGGATTTTCTATTATTTACCCAACTGAACACTAAGACTGTATTTAACTTAGTATTTCTTAAACTTCTGTGTAAATATCTGTAAAATTAGACTTTATTAACAGAAATTCTTTATGAAGGAAACAGTCAAGGAATCAGTCAAAAGGAATGCATTTCTTTTGATACTAAAATGTAAAATGTGAAAGCTGCCGAGTGCTGAGGCTGCTTGTGGGTGGATGGCTCTTGTTCATGACTTTCAAGTGTCAACCAACTGCTCTGCAATCTTATTGTGAGTCATAAGAAACACAAGTTTTAGTGCCAGAGAAGCTTGTACTTAATACATGTTGGACCACTTACTGGCTGAATGGTTTGGAGCAGCATTTAAACTCTCTAAACTTAAAAGCTGCTCATCTGTAACTTGAAAATATACATGTTACAATAATATCAACCTTACATGGCTATTACCAGTGTCACACTCACTCTGTTGATGCTAATAGAAGTCAATCCATGAACCTCTGAATGAGGTTAGTGTTCCAAGGACCCTCAAGAGAAGTTGCTATATGAATAAAATGAGAACTTGTGTTCTGTTTAACAATGAAGGAGAAGTTGACAAGGAAAAAGCATAGAGTCAGTCTGGAGAGACAGGCACTCCATAAACTTCACCTCTGCCTGCTTCTGGAGGAATTCTTATCAACTGCTGACCCAGGAGCTTCTAAGAAGGTCCTCCTCTAATCTCAGCAAGAGCCACAGATAAAAGCTTAGAATCATCCCCTTGATCCAGAGGTAATGGAGATTATCATGGTTTTGGAATCTGCTGCCCTTCAGACTTACTGAAATTAAAATCAAATCTCAACCCTTTTAATCAGGCTTCTGGTGACTCTACCCACTTCCGGGAACTGATGCATTACCCATAATTACACTCACCTTATACTGCAGCTCAGACAAGTCTGTACATGGACAAAGAACTTGTGAGCTCTTCCAAAAACACAGGATGCTCAATTTCCCTGCTCTTTTTATCTCAATAGAACGGACATCACAGAAGATCCTGGGGTCTGTGGCTTATGCCTCATGTTCTCAGAGCTCAGACTAAGTGAACCTACACCACTCCTCAACTCAGTGATGCTAGAGAAAGACTCAACTTCTTCATCTTCAGTTCTATGATGTGTGAAGGGAGTAAGAAATCAATTGATGGGCAATAACCTATACATAAGGCTAAGAAGTGCAAAGCCATAATGATAAAATAAAATTCATTTTATTTTAAAAGTTTAATGTAAAATAATAAAAGGCTGTATGTTTTCATTTGAAGTATTACAGTAACTGCTACATAGCTAAAATATAATATCACCACCGTTGTTATTTTAAGCACTAAAAGCTAGCTAAAAGGCAGTTCATAATTATTGGTACACTTGCCCTTTAAGAGCTTAATTAAAGGACAAGCAGTTGAAAGGATTTGTCACGGTCACCCCACAAGTGAGTAAAAAGCCCAAAGCTAAAGTTCAGGTTCTCTAACATCCACATAATTTGACAGGAGCAACAAGAAACTCTGAAAAGGTGGAGGAAAATCAAATATTTATAAAGCAAATGAATGTTTACCCCCTAATTTACATTATGATTTCTGCAATGTCACATATAACTCCCTGATGCTCTTGGAAAACCTCCTATTCTCTGGCAGAAACAAATATTGAAATAGACTTCCACATTATGCCCAGTGCCCTGTGGGAACAGAAGTAAACCATGTCTTACTTCAAGTATTCTCTAAGTTACGACTTCTTCATCTCTTAACTTCAGTTGTACAGAACTTCATATTCCACACAATGTTTGAGATGGAATTTGAAAGATCTCACCATGATAATATTGCTGTATTGTAGATAAGTATGGACTTATCTCAAAAGGTTAACTTTTTAGACAGGCTGGTATATTTTTTCCCTCTTCTTAAGAGACAGCTACAGGTCAAAGGTTAAGGAGCTAGTTAGAGTAATATGAAGTGCAGAGATGGATAAGAACACAAGTAAACTCTCTACAGAACTTTCTCTACAGTGAGGAAACTGCCATTTGTCATATACTTAGTGGTTATAAAATGAATTTATAAAGAACAAAATGTTACCAGTGATGATGGTATCAATGAAGTTACCTGTGTTTGCCCAGTTTAGTAGGGAATGCAACAACTGACTGAAGAGTTTTTACATGTAAGTCATTGTGTGAAAAAGTACTGACAGACAGACAGACAGACACACACACACACACACACATGCCACAGATCTGTGAAGCACCAATCTCAAGACAGTTAATGAAGGACCACACAATTTAACACACTTCAGTCACCAAAGAACATCACTGTATCCTAATGCAGTACAGCCTCGCCTCATGTTCCAAACAGTGCTGATCTCAATAAGACAATAAAATTTAGCTGAATATTTCTGTGACATCAGTGATGTGTAGATCTATAATACCTATGTCTAAATTTCAGAAATATTTATCATATTGTCAAAATACAAATTAGTATAAAATAATTAAATATGATTTTCAAACTATTTAAAGCAAACACTGGGCAAGGTATCTTTCAAGAGGCCTTGTACAACTATTTCCACAGAGATAAAATATTCTTTCTACTTAGGAAGCTAATAACAGTGACAAAACATTAGGAAGTTCATAGATTTGTCAGACTCTGGCTCCCAAAAAGTTCCAAAATTCACATGTGCCCCCCCCCACACACACCTGTAGTAGTATTACGGTACCTTGTAAATTATTTGTCCCTCCTACTGGTTTAATAAAAAAAAAAAAAAGCTGATTGGCCAGAGGCAGACAGGAAGTATAGGTGGGGCTACCAGACTGAGAAAACTCAAGGAACATCTCAGAAAAGAACAGAGACACCAGAGGAAAGAAGTTGAAATGCTGCTGAGAAAAGGTATTGAGCTACATGGCTGAACAAGAATCATGGGTTGGGTTGAGATGAAGGAGTTAGCAAGTTATATACCTGTAAGTGTCTGTGTGTCTCTTTGGGTCTGTCAGACTGCTGAACTGCCAGGCTGCTGGTCAAACCTCTGGTCTGGGCCCAAAAGTCAGGGCCAGCAATCAAATATAACACCCACAAAAGCCAGAAAAGGATATCTGTGAGAGAAGAGACTCCTCCATGGAGTTGACTACAAGGAGTTTAGGGAGATTCAAGGCTTCAGCTTTTATGAGTCATCATTCATAATGTGGTGGGTTTTTCTAGAGATGTGGGCCTTTGAGTGAGTCATGATCTTGCAAGTAACCCAAATAATCTCACTGGTTCGGCACTCTAGATTTGGTGGGACCATTTCTTTGGTTTGCCATCAGTGCACTATTTGCGTTGAATAAAAGTTCATTGGCATCTCCCCAGGAAACTCAAATAATGGAGATGTGTGAAAAATATTCTTACACAGACTGAGAAAAAGTGCTGAGCAACATGCTGTGGTAAAATAGAAACAGAAATCAGAATAGTTGATGAATAAGAAAATATGCTAGTAGACAAATAAAAACTATAAATAATTATAATCACCAACAATCTAAAAATGGCTAATTTGGAGAAGACTGTAAAGCAAAACATGAATAGGATAGTGAACATTGATAATATAGATGGGAGAGGAAGACCAGGAGGAACTTTGGAGGCACATCATCTTGTATACGAGGGCAGAAACTGGTGTACCTTAAACATTTTTGCTACATATGGTATACATATTTGCTAAAAAGTAAGAATGATCACTAAAATGGAGGATATAAATTATGTAATCTCTAGACTACTACAGAGGAAAATAAATTTTGAAAATCCTCATGTGACCCATAACAAGAATAAGAATAAACAAGAAAAATACAAATTCAAAATAAGGTCTGAAATAGATACGAATATAACAGTACTATACAAAGTCAAATGAACTAAACTGTAATTCCAACATGCAGCACTGAATGCAAATTAGGGGACATGCTGAAAATCTCTGGGGAAAGGGCCGCAATTGCATGAAGAAAAGTGACCGATTATAGTGTTTACAGATACTGTCTCATTCAGAGAACGCACAGAGCCTGCACTAGAGCAACGCTCACAATTTCTTAGTAACTATTGCAACTGCCAGTAGTTGGTGGGTAACCAGACTTGGAATAAAAAGGAAGGCTATTTTAGTTTTGGTTGTAATGTTCTTTTTCTCCTTTGATAAATAAAACCTAAGAGGGGAAGAAATGAAAAAGGCCTCTACTGCCATGAGGCAAAAAGCTCAAAGGCTAGAAGACAGAATGCTTGTGAACTGTCAGGGAGTCTGGGCTCAGAGTCCCCCACACAGTGGCACAGTGGCTGGGCCTTTCTTCCTATCTTTTTCATGTGCAACAAAAGGCACTGTTGGGGTTGAGGCCAGTGAAGAAGCTGTGAGGGAAGAAAGCCACCAGAACAGCTCTCAAGCTCAAGTCTGGGCTTGGGGACACACATTCCAGACGTGTGTGTGTGTGTGTGTGTGTGTGTGTGTGTGTGTGTGTGTGTCACAAGGAACACAACTCCAGGAGCAAACCTGATGACATTTCTCTAGTTCTTTTTAAGCTTTTCTATGCTAAGCATTTGAAATTACAATACAGCCTTGTGAAACATGTCAATCCCACTTCAATAGGAGTTAAGGTTAAGTAAAAATACACTCAATTGACTTTAATTTTCAAACCTTCCTTACTCAATTTTAATGACTACAATGGTTGTTATATTAATACTACCATGGGTAAGAAGAAATGACAAAACAGACATTAAGTGGCAATTCTGTCAACATTCAAAATGCCTGTAATTGAGCCCAAGTCACTGGGACTGACTCTGAATACTCATGTGGTTAGGACCAATCAAGTCTAATGTCATTTGTTTTATTTTTTCTCCTAATTTGTATACTTTGGATTCAAAATTGACACAATTTTCTTTTCAGTGTTCTATTGAAGAAGAAACAATCTGGGCTGGAGAGATGTTTCTGCTGTCAGGAGAAGTGGGTGCTCTTGCAGAAGAACAGGGTTTGGTTACCAGCATCCACACTGCAGCTCCCGGACATCTGTAACTTCAATTCCAGGGTATCTGGTGCCCTCTCTAGCCTTTATAGGTACTAACTAGTCATGCAGATGATACACAGACATATATGTAGCCAAAACACCCAACATTTAGAAAAAGAAGAACAAAGTAAGCACAGTCACAAAAATCTTGAGCTCTATATAATGACACAGTAGTATACACCAAGTTCAGGGTGTTGCTTGCACAGAAGTACAGAAATCTCAATGAAGAACATGGCTCAGTATCTTCAAACACATAAAGGAGGCTCTAATAACAAACAGCTGAACACACTGTCAATAAACAATCAGACCAGCAAAATGGGAGACAGGAATCACAAAGAATTGCATTGTACACAGAAAGGAATTTGGGCCCATCATTCATTTGAAGTAAAAGGAAACCTCATGGTCACTTTTAATCAGGATAACATGTTTAATGTTACGGAGATTACTAGAGATTGTGTTTTTCCAAATCACAATTATTTAATTAATTAATTACTTCGTTAATATGGGAAGATGGCCATAATAGATGAGATTGCAAAGGAAAAAGCAGTCACACCTGAACAAGAGTTCAGATGGAAACCAAGCGATGAGCAGCATTATGGCTTGGACTTAGATTCATCCAGATTTTATTTCAGTCATCAGCATTCTTTTCTAATGTCTACTTCACATTCATGGATAATTGAATATTGGCTTCTATCCCACCAGTGTGGACATCCCTGGAGACAGATGAAAAACACTAAGCAAGACATGCTTTATGAAACAATTAATTATGGATAAAGATTATTCTACAACAGTCTCCCTGAATCAACTGCAGCGAACTTTGAGTAACATAAATACTATTTGGAGGAAAGGATCTCCTTTTTCTATATTAAAGTAAACCAGATGTCTGGACATCAGGTTTTTAGGAAGCAGTAACGTTTTGGTTGTAACTGAAGTGGAAAAATGGTACAGTACAGCTTTTCTCACACATTCCAGATAAAATTATATGTAGCCATTCCCTTAAAAAGACTCTCTGAAGTTACAGATCTGAAGACATGAATGCGAGTCTCAGTTTTTTCTACTCACTCGCTCAATGAAAACTGAAATGAAGTCATGTATGTAATGTACTTGGCACAGGGCTTGTCAACAAAAAGTATATTGGTTATTCTCATACATATTACTTTACTTTCCCAAAGAATGGTCACAAAACCTGCAGGTAACAAGTCCAAGATGATTTTCTGCATTAGTCATATTAGTAATTATCTGTCCCTTTGATATTTCAACCACAAAGGGCTAAGTGGCCCATATTCTTCTGGCATCTTTCCTCATCTTATATTTCCATCCCAGACCATACTTATTATCACAGTCATACTTTCAACACAATTTCCTAAAGAATATTCACTTCCTCTCATCATTATCTTGTTCATCTTATAAAAGCCATGGAAGACTCACCAAATATATATAAAAGAGAAAGGAGTAAAATGAAAGGTCTGATGCCAAGATAAAGAAAGCTCTCATCCAATGCCAAGATTGAGAAGAGTTGGGGAAACAAAGACTGGACTCTGTACTGAAGCTGAAGCTAAATATGAAGAGCATCCAAAACTGCAATTGCAGTTGTCTGGATCACTGAGTGTTACCACATTGTTGCAGGCTAAACAAGACCTTGAACCATAAGCAGAGGTAACTCTGCCATCCTAGCAAACCAGACATTGCTCAACAAGGTCTTGTGCTGTCAGAAGAATGGAACTAATACATACAGATTGACTCTTTTCCTGCCTCCAATTTGTTTAGTGCCATAAAACCATTGGATGGCACAATAACATGGTTTGATCATGTACTGATCAAAGAGCATGCCTTTAACCCAGCACTTAGGGAGCAGAAGCAGGCGGATCTCTGAGTTTGAGGCTAGCCTGGTCTACAAAGCAAGTTTTAGGATAGCCAGGGCTATACAGACAAGTCATCTATTGTAAAACAAAGCAAAGCAAAAGATGTGCAAAGGCCCTAGAAAAGGTAAAAGGCATCCACAGAGATCAATTCAATAGTGTTAAAAGCTCAGCTACTCAGAACCAGTAGCAGCCATATATGCTGCTGGGGGAAGGGGAAGAGGAAAGGGTGGGAGGTAACTAGACACGACTTCACAGAGGAGGAGGCATCTAGGTAATGGGCTCTGAAAATGTCAAGAGAGCACTTTGTAAAGAAATAGATGTCCAAGAAGATAGGAGCACATGGTCATCTAGGAGCATAAAATTAGAATGACCCAGAAGAGGTTTTCATTTCCTCTTACAAAATCAGAACTACCTAGAGCTAACCTGTCACTACCAGGGCCTTGATTTCCACAGGTTCTGAAATGAACCACAGCGTGTGGATAGATTCATTTCCACATTTCCTTAAACCAAGTCAAACAAAATCTTTCTTTTTCATCCCATACAGCTATAATTAGCAGAAATAAACACACAGCTATGATTTAAACCAGTGACCAGCTTACTCTAATCCTATTCATTTTAATCATTAAAATTCAAAAATAAAAATAATTATAAAGCTAAATTTCTTTAATGATCCCAAATATTATAAAAAACACAAAAGCATAGAAAGAACTTTCGCTAAGGACAGGGCCATTTATTAAGCTTCTCTCAGCACATTAGATTGTTATCCTACCTCCTCAAAGATGGCTTGGTTCACACACATCCTCAACCAAACTTTGATAAACTGAAGAAAAGGAACAAGGGTGGCTGGCTGCCTCTACTTCATAGCTGAAGCCATAGGGACCATTTACTACCATTCAGTGACATGAAGAGAAGATGAGGGAGGCTATTTTATGGAGACCGACGATACAGCAGTCAGGGGAAATGCCCCTCAGGTTCATGTGTCACATTTGTCCTCATGGGGCTGACAGCTGAGGTAGAGTCTCTGACATGTCCCACGGTAATAATGACCTTCATTAGTTGAGCCTGGAGGTCACTGTTGTATCTTGTATTTCCCATTACTCTTTCACCTTGCTATTCCCAGACATATCCACATCATATAATTCAAACAGAGGCTCGCAGTGCCTCATCTACACACGCTTATGAGAAACATGATTATGACTATCATGGTTAATAACAGTAAAGGTGACACCAGTATAATGATTTGTGTGACTGCTACATCCAGCACTGGACTTGTCTTAGAGTGTCTAATGCTGTGATAAAACACTCAAACACAAACAATTTGAGGAGGAAAATGCTTATTTCACTCACATATAACACCTCATCATCCAAAGACGTTAGGGCAGTGAAGAGAGTAAATTTAGCTCAAGAAATGCTATTTTGTATTCTAGTAGCTGTAGAGATAAAATAGAGTTCAGTTCCACATTCCTGGCAGGGGCTTGCCCAGTTCTAGGAGAGAATGAGCAGGACACCTGGATGATCCAGGTGGGGTCCAGGACTAAAAGGAGTCTTCCATTTTAGAGAACTATGAAGAACTAAAGCAGACAGAGCCCTGAGAAAGAGTCTCTCACCCAGTTCCCAGAGACCATAGCTAGAAATTGCTGTTTACAGAGGGGCAGCATGACCTAAGTTCCAACTGCAGAATCCATAGCCCCCTAGCCCTGCTATCTGACCACCAAATGCTCTAGTCAAAATACGCCACCATCATTCCTGGGCCAGCTGCACGTTCCAGGGTTGATGGTGGGCTTTCCTCCTCTATAGGAAACATTCCAGGGCACAGAACCAGGACAGCTTGACCATACCCCAAGGATGAGCTACGGGACCCTGCACAAAACTAGCCCAAATATGGAAGAAATAATAATAATAATAATGATTTTTGCCTTGGTACTAACCAATCAAGAGCCTGACCCGTTGTTATCAGGCACCCCCACCCTAGTATCTGGAAAGCCTCTAGCACAAGCCAATTAGCTAATGACTTGTACCATTATCCTCACCTGAACCCAATTCACACCCTAGGGCTATAAAAGTCCCCCCTCCCTCGCAGTGGCCCTAACTAACCCTCCTGCATGATTTCAGTATAACGGACATCTGGAGTGGTTCACGAGCTAGCTTGTCTCTATTTGATAAACCTTGCTTTTGCATTCCACTACCTCCTTGTCTCCAGTGGTCTCTCCAGGGTCGAAACTTTGGGTGTAACAGGCAGGAACTCAAACAGGGCAGGAACCTTGAGGCAGGAGCTGATCCAGAGGCCATGGAGGAGTGCTGCTTACTGGCTTTCTCCTATGACTTGCTCAGCCTGATCCCCTATAGAATCCAGGACCAACTAGCACAAGGGTGGTCCCACCCACAAGGAGCTGGCCCTTCATATCACTAATTAAGAAAATGTCTAACAGGCTTACCACAGCCCAATCTTACTGAAGCGATTACTTATCCAAAGCTCCCTCTTCTCAGCTGATTCTAGATTGTGTCAAATCTACATAAAAACTTACCAAGACTGGACTAAAAGCAATTTAATTTTCAAATAGTTTTGTGGGATATATCACCTGTACCCAAGGATTACAGAGGAGAAACTGAAGCTGTGAGATGCTAATAGACTTCCATAAATTGCTGGAGCAATGTTAGGAAAATGTGTGTCTAATTATCTGTTTCACCTTGGGATTGTTTAGCCGGCATTGGTGGTTTGTCTGTCTGTCTCTGTATTCAGAGAGCAGCTAAATCCTGAGGATGGATAAGTTAGGCAGGATTGGCTTCCTGAAAGAAGTGATTCCCCATAAATTTTCAAGTATCAGCAGGATTTAAGGAAACAAAGGGCATGAAACAGTGTAAAATCCTTGGCACATCAAGCCAGGGCTGCAGAGGTAGTGAATTTGGTTGAGAAGGATGGGGATAGGGGATGTTAATGGGTGTGCAGTCATACCAGGACTGGAAAGGAAGGTCTACCCTATGCTGTGATTATGTTACAATGAAACAAGAAACCCAGGGAGACATTGTCAAATTGTTGCATCAGATATGGGGCCGACCTTTGAGCAGTAGTAGGGATGATGGACTCCCAGCAAGAAACATGGTGATTTAGGAGAGTAAGCTAGAACACCTGAAAACCAGAGAGTGAGAGCAACAGCCAAGGTGAACTCCGTTAAAGCTTTACACAGACCTCTGAGGTGGGGCCAGACCATGCTGATTATGGATAATTTTATTTTATGTTTTTATTAAAAAAACACAGCAATTGTATTATCTGTATTTCCATGGATAATAGTTCTTAAAAGTATTCTTGTGTTGTTTGACAGTTCCACAGACCTAATGAATAATATTTCTTTTCACCCCTCATCACCTGTTGGAACTCCTCATCAAACACACGCTCATTCTCGATTCTTCTTTTTGTGGGTAACCCACCGAACTTAATTAGTTTCTTGATGAGTGTGGGTGGCATGTAATTTACTGCAGCAAGGGCAACTGTCACTATACAAATGAAGAAAATGGCACCCTTCCCCAAACCATCTTAAATTGCCAATGGACCCCAGGCAGGAGTAGGGCACAATGGGTTCCTCCCCTGTACTTGATGAAACTCTGAGGGGCTCAATCTTGGACATGTCTTGTACGGATAAGCACCAGCTGCAGTGAGTTCATAAGCTGCAAAGGCTGTGCCATATCCAGAAGACATCTCCGTGCTACACTTGACCCCATTCTCTGAGTTCTATATTCTTCCCAGCCCCTCTTCCACAGAGTTACCCTAGCCTAACACAGACAGTAGAGTTACCCTAGTTAGGGCCTGTAAGGATTCCTGGCACACCACATGGTGAACTTGTGAACCCAACATGGGGCTTGGTTAAATAAGAATTCCTGGTATGTAGCCAATTTGGCTCTTTCAGCTGCATAGGGAGGACTCGTTCCTACATGTGGCTATGTAAATCTGTGCCCACCCATTCCCTTAAAGGGAGAAGGCACACTGCAGTCTCTCTCTCTCTTTCTCCTCCCTGCATTTTCCCCCTGATAACTCCCTTGATAAACTCTTGTGTGGCATCTGGTGATGTGTGTCTCTTCTCCAGGGAAACCAACAGGGCCGACCCCTCAGTGTATTCTCTGCACTTTGTCCCTAATGTTATTTAAGATGAGGCTAAAAGAAAAAGTACATTTAAACAAAAATACTAAGCTACTATAAAATGCTAATGGAATACTAAGGTATATAATAAAATTTGCCATATAATATAGGACATCATATCATTTCTATATATTATATCTAATGCATTACATAGTATATATAAACTATTATATACCCATTATAGGTCATACTATACACTTTGTATTAGAATACAGGTGTATAAAGAGCAGGTGATATAAATAGTATAAATCTAAAATTCTGGGTGAATATAAATACAGTAGAGGCTGTAGGAGACCCTGAGAAATCAAAGCCTAACTGGAATGAAAATGCTGCACCTCTTTCCAGGGAGCAGCCATGACGACTAACAGAGCTACTGCAAAGGAAAAAGCCGCAGGACCCAGTGGTGTGAGAGAGGGTAGAGAGAAGATCCAGTGAGACAGGAGCAAGAGCAAAGTCTTCCCTGAGCCCTATGTAGTGAGTGATGGTGTCCCTCTCCAAGAGCAAGTGTCAGAGGCATCAAGGATGCCTAGGGGAGAAACTACATTGACTGGGACATAGGAAATGCCTGCCCTCTGAGGACTCCCTAGGGGTGTGCCCAGCAGTCCACTGAGAATGGAAGAGATTATTTCTGTGAAATATGCCTTTAATCAGTAGGAAAAGAAGTCAGCACGCAAACTAACATGAAGTAAATAATATCACTCTTTACTATTTCCCACTTAGATTAGAAACAGTCAACTATAAAAGAATTTTATAAATATAAAAGAATAAGCACATGAATTTTTCTTCCCAAATGAGGCTAGTTACACCAACAGTGGCATGAACATTTTATCTAGGCAGAGACACCAGCTTTGCCATGATTGGATTATACAATACCACGGGTGGGATAAGAAGGGCCTTGCCTCACAGGCCTCTCTGAGAATGGCTAGGATTTCCAAGGCTCCGGAAGGCTCTTCACACAGCCATTGCATTCCTGCTTGCTAATATCAATTTGGTTCACACGGCATCTACCCCATATCCAGAAAGCATGAGAACTCAGGGCATGGCAGAGTCCTTTCACCTAGAGATCCACATTTCCCAGGTCTTGTACTCTTCAACCTCAACCCACCATACCTTAGTGTCAAAGACCTGAGCCAAAAGAACAACAAACCTGGGTTCAAAAGCAGAAGCCGTTTGGCCTCAGTTCTTTCTGATTTTGTTGACTGTTCTCTTCTTTAACCTAGAGGTTAGTCAAC
This sequence comes from Sigmodon hispidus, assembly GCA_004025045.1. NCBI lineage: Eukaryota > Metazoa > Chordata > Mammalia > Rodentia > Cricetidae > Sigmodon > Sigmodon hispidus. Next base: position 141,636 of record PVIH01000766.1, read on the forward strand.
TGTTTCCTGTGAAGTACTAGACAGTAAGGATTTTCCTGTTTTCCCTACCATATGCTCTCTGTGGCAATTATTAGATTCAGCTGTCAAAACAGAATGCAGCAATATTCCATTTCCCTTAAATGTGCAGGACCATGTGCCAATGAGACTTTAGTTTTTTAAACAGGTAGGTAGGACTTACTGGGGGGGCAAGGTCTGTAGTTTGCTAACCTCTACACTGATTAATCAATATTTCTTTTCTTTGCCCCATATCCTTGCCTAACAGAAGTTGGTCCATCTCCCTTGAAATACATCCCATTATTAACCTCTTGAAGACTCCTCCAGAACTTGAGGCTCTGGACTGTGCTTTAAAATGATGGAAAAAGAAGGGGAGGGAGAATCTCCTGACCTTGATTGCATGCTGGGTGCATGTCAATTCTTCATAGGCACTGGGTCACTAACTTTCTAATCCTTCCAGTGAGGGACACAACTGTTTCCATTCCACAGATGAAGAAAATGAGTCTGAGGCTGATGATCCCTTCTGATAACACAGGAGTGAACACAAATCTCTGGGGACCCAGAGCCAAAGTCCTCACTGTGCTGTATCACTGGGGCTTATGTGGCTGTCAACATGGAAGGCTTATACTGGGCCTCTCCTTCTACGTAGTCCTCTAGGGTTTTCTGCTTTATGTTGCTAATCACAAACTCCTGGATAGGGACAGGCCGAGCCAGTTGTTATCTATCACTTCCAACCAATGAATCTCACAAGTGTTTTAACATTCAATAGAAATGCAAGTACAAACAACAGATGCAACCCACCATGATTGCAGCGTACTATGTTTGTGCTGTCTTTTGTACCCTGTGAGGTTGGTGCCACACCCAAGAGTATTGGAGGCCACAGATCACCATGTATCCTCACCAAGTCCCTTAAGGACCAGGGGCAGATCGGGAATCCTGATGTGGCTGGTGGCTGGTAGTCTCAAAACACAACATGTGTTTCCCCAGAATATTCCCAAATGAAAGCAAGTGTGCAAAGTAATAGGCTGGAGACAATCTGCTCCTCAAATGATTATCAAAGTGTGTGTGTGTGTGTGTGTGTGTGTGAGAGAGAGAGAGAGAGAGAGAGAGAGAGAGAGAGAGAGAGAGAGGGGTAGGGAGAGGGAAACAGAGAGACAGAGAGAGCACTAACTGGGGATTGATCCTAAAACCTCACAACGTTAGGCAAGCCTCATTCTAGCACTGAACTGAACCCTTACTCTTTTCTTCTTCTCAGTTTGAGACAACATCTCCATTAAGTTGTCACAGCTAGCCTTAAACTCACCATGTAACCCTGACAACTCTGAACTTTGATTGCTCCCACCTAGCCTCCTGAGTGAGGGATTTCAGGTCTGGGCCACTAGGTTCCACATGGAACCTGCTGCTGCTCCTTTAATCATTTTGGTAATGAGGATTTGCTCAACAGTACTCCATTGTTCTTTAAAAGATGAAGGAAAGTCATCAATTGCTTAGATCCTGCTGGGAAAGGACAAGTCATCTTTCACACCAACCTAAGGACAAATCAATAACAGCTTGCATTCAGCCTGGAATGCAGCCAGAGTGTACCCCCAATAGGCCTCTGAGCCCATCACCCACCTCAGCAGCCTCTGGTCCTACTGCTTCTCATGTTGTTGGACTTTGGGTCCTTGTAGCTATCCATCACAGCATGGGGCCTGAAGATGAGCTTACTCTCTCCATTTACACACAACATCTTGTTGTGGCCATGTGGGCTCCTACAATTGTACAGGGAAGGCTTCTTTCTGCAGAGCCCAGGCTAGCCCACTGGCTACTCACTACAATCCTTGCAGATTGTTCTAATACGGGTTCCAGGGACTGAGTCCTCCTCTCCATAGCTAGTGTATAAGACTGCAACAAGGCACACGTAACAGATAAAATACTGCTAAAAGGCTGTACTGAGGCAAACTTCGTGCCCCATATCAGATTAAGTGAGACAGTGAACATGACAGCCAGTGTGCTAAATCCTGGTTCTCCAATTTAAGGAATACTCAAGGGACATATCCTAAGATGAGAGGCACAATGTGGTCAAAATTCAACAGCCAAAAAGGATAATCATTGTCCAAATGGATAAAGGAGACTGTTAAATAGATATACAGAAGAAAAAAAGAAAATTTATAGAAAACAGGGAGCCTTTTTAAATGACATAGATCCACAGGAGTATGTGAATATCAAATCAAAGAATAATAATTATAAAAGAGCTTTCATTCATGAATATAATTCTGTTGGTGCTTTTTTTTTCAAAAATAAGCATATTAGAGATTTCTCTTTATATCACTACGGCTTGAATCATGGCATTCTGCTCAAATACATATTCATTGACTATCCCTTTGATATTGGTGAGAATAGTTAAATACTTCACTAAAATACTAATGAGCAAAATAAATATTTAATTCAAAATACTTTTACAGCGTTAAAAGCCAGTGCTACCAACAGGTATAAGCTATCAGACCAAGTTTAAAGCAATAAAATGTAGAACATATGTGTGTGAAAAATATGCATATGTACATCTATGTATGTGAACATATACTAGAATGCATATATTTTTTTCAGATGTTTTAACTCAGAAGACAACAATTATTGCTCTGTAGTATGGGAACTTGATCCAAGTATGGAATTCCCTTTTCTTATGAAAAGTTATCTGTTGCAAGCTTCAAAATTATTGCCAGGCAATAATTCTAGTATTAAAATTAAAACGCTAATCTCACATAGATTAAATTTCCCCATCATGAGCTTTTGCTTGAGTAGATATCTAGCAGTGCCAGATACTGAAAAGCAAGATAATGATCACAAATTCCATGTCCATCAGTTTTATATTTCACTTTATATGCATATAATCTCACCAAAAACAGGCTGTTGTAGCTTGCTTTCCTGTGGCTGTGACTGTAATCAGTCGCAAGTAGGGGACAAAAAGCTTTATTTCAGCTTATACTTCCAGGTAACAGTCTGTCACTGAGGGAAGTCAGGGCAGGAACTCAGGAAGATAGAACAATGCTTTTCACTGGCTCCTGTTTAGTAAGCTTTCTTATATAGTCCAGGACCACCTGCTTAGGAATGGTGCTGCCCACAGTGGGCTGGGTCCTCTTACATCAATTAGCAATCAAGAGAATGAGCCACAGACATGGCCACAAGCAAATCTGATTTAGGAAATTCTTCAGTTGAAGTGCTCTCTTGCCAGGTACATCTAGTTGACAATGAAAAACCAACCAGCATGTAAGCTAATGATTATAATACTTCCTTTTCAGTGATTTAAATATTCTGTGGCCATAAAACACAAATCCAATGCTTAGACAAAAGTCCCGCTAACTATTCAGTAAAAACTTAATAGCTAAAAAATTAGTATTCATGTAGTACTTAACGTTCATTCCAATAGAAAGAAATTTAATAAAAGCATTGTTATTCAAGGTTAAATCTATAATAAGCACACTTTCTTATGAAAATGCAGTATTCTTGTGACAAAACTAATTTGCAAATATTTATTAGGCATTCCTTTGAACTTGAATGCCTCCTGACAGATGATGGATACCGAGTAACTAAACAAAGCCCTGTAACCATATCCAATAGACAAATTATTTAGAAACAACCTCATTTTGGCACAAGACAGCCATTACAGATAAACACATAATTAGGTAAAAAGGATCAGAGTATTCAAGAAGACAAAGGAGAAGCTTCTGGTGCATAAATTTAACTGGGAGAACTTGTCTACATATTAAAGTTCACATTTTTTCAAAGTTTAAGCCCCAATGTGTTTCATGAATTAAAAATCAAAGTCCAGAGCTAAACCAACAAAAATGCATTGCTCAAAACCAGAGTCTGCCATAATAAACACTCAGCTGATGACTGTTTGCAAAGAACTACACTCCTTGGTTAAAGGTAAACCAATCGCTGAAGAAGGGACAGTTTGAGCTATCATCAGTCATGTTCACACACAAAAACATTCTCCCAATTCTTTCACACCTCTGTACTCCATGCACTCTTGTTAGGGGCGGTGACACACTATATTTACATAGTTTTAATTCTCACTAGAAGTAAAGTCAATGCAAGAAGTAGGGGGGGCACTCTTAATTTAAATAACCTGCGGACCCATAGTGATTGGAGACCCAAGCACTACCAACCACTAAAGTTTACCTGTTTGCCTAGGGCTGTTTTCTACCTGTCTCCTTCCAGCAGGGGTTTAATGCCAGAATTTTCCATTATCCAAATTATTCCCTATGCTTACTTTTCAGACTGCCTGCTTAACTCTTTTAAGTCACTAGGGTCCTAATTAGTGGTGAGGAAGAAGGAGTCAGATGTGCGGCCTGAATGAGTTAACTCAATGCAGAAAGAACGCCAGCTTCCAGAAGGAAGAAGCCAAGCCAGGGGTGGGTCAGAATTGTTAGCCTCAGTTTTTTGCAGACAAAAAACCCCAACCTCAAAAGCTGTGCTTACTTTCTTCCTCACACAGAGGATTCCGTTGCAATCCCAGTCTGCATGAAATCCACTAAAACAGACAAAGTCTTTAAAAAATGCTCCTCACGGACCAAAGCAGGGCAGGTGTTCCATCATCCCCATTTCACAGGCAAGGAAGCTGAACCTCAGAGAAATTCAGCAACTAGTCCAAGGTCACACCGCTCATTAGTGATAGAACCTGGAGGGAATCCAGACTGACTGGCTCCAGAGGCAGGACACAAAGCCAGGAGACTATGTCGCAAAAACAGTAAACAACCCAAAAGAGAGTTAGATCGTTCTGTTCAGCAGGCAAGTTTATTAAGAAAAGTTTCAGAAATTATAGATTTGGGGGGAGAAAGTTGGATTTATCTTCAAATACTGCTTTCACATTATTTCTATGTAAACTTTAATTATTAAACAGTGATTTTTCTCCTAAACTGTTGACTAATATTAAAAGCTAATACTATGGAAGAATGAACAGTGGCTTCAAAGCTATAGAGAAGCAGTGCTCCAGCTTTACATAGCACAATACTGGTACTCTGGGCTTAAACACAGAACGTGCCAAATTGGTATCTAAAGAAGTCATTTGCAAGTACTTCCAGTAATAATAGAAGTGACAAACACTTTTGAGAGGGCAATTTTACAAACTACAGCTGTTTGAAACTGAATCCTGTAACTTGATAACTGGTCTCTTGATAGTTGATCCTTGGGAAATCACCAGAAAAACTCTGATTAAGTTTATCTTCAAGGAATTGGGAAAAACTTACTTTAAAAAAAGTGCTTAATTATTTTTAAGGATTCAAAAAATAAGAAAAAAATTCTATTGATCACAGCCATGTGATAGGGAAATAATGATATTGAGCACACATGATGGTATAGAAATAGCAAGAAAACATACATCAACACAACATCTCTTATAGAGCTGCATAGCAAATACATAGCCATCTACTCCATATAAACTTAGTCTAACCGGAAAAATCATTACCTCTGGGGTCGTAGTATGGCTAATTTGTAGTCCTTTTTATATTTTCCTATGCTTTACAATTTTACAACATGAGTAGTTATTAATTTTATAGCCTGGAGGATAAAAAGGCAAAATTTAAAAGAAAAAAGGCATTATATCATGAAACATATGCTAATGCTTAAAATTAGAAGCAAATCATCCTTCTGTCCTTGGACATTGTTAATAGGCTGGGCAATAGTGACATTACAGTTCACTTAAAATATGTGTCTTTTCAGCAAGAGCACTGGCAGGTCCTAGTGTTATTATTGTAGCCAAAGTAGAGACTGGACTTGGTTAATAGTCAAAACAGGGGAGCTGTTGTTACTTAAAGACTGAACAAAATGTCACTGATGGCCAAGCATGTGGTTAACAACAAAATGGGGCCTAATTCTGGGCCTTGGCCCTGGCTCTCTCATGATGTGGGTATGGTTTCCAAAGGTGCACACCTAAAACTTTCTGCCAGCCCCAAACTAGGAAAAAGGAGGCATATGTGTGAGTGGCAGGCATGTGATCTCACTAGGACCCACTGATAGGGGCCCACTGCTTTGACAGAACTTAGTCCCAGTGTGGACACTGTAGCCAGGCAAATTCCACACACCATCCAAAAAGACTTTTCAGACCTAAAGAAATGTGTGTCACATAAAAACACCAGAATTCAGATTCAAACAATACTGACAAGCAGAGACATTGCCATGAAACCAACACACTGCTTAACAGCATCTGAAAATATAAAGCCAATAATTTCATCCAATAATGATTTTATGAGTGTTACTTGGTGACAGTTTATGTGAAGCATGGCCATTTGAGATCAATGACAGCCCATATAACATGGACTTTGTGTGTGTGTGTGTGTGTGTGCGCGCGCGCGCGCGCGCGCGCGCGCATGCGCACGCGCATGCGCACGCACACGTGATCCTAACTGAATATAGTAGGTCATTCCTGACCTCATTTACAGGAGAAATTCACGAAAATGGAGTACATCTGGAAGACTGTGAATAAGGGCATACAAAGCCTGATGAGGAATATTCAAAGAACAAAGACTGAACTGTTAACTGTGAGGACATTTAAAGGGACCTGAGCAATGTTTAAATGTGAAAGAATCAATTTATTCTGCTACAGTGGAAATTACAGTTCCCAGCCTTCATCACTCCACTGCAATGGCAAAGCAAGGTCAGCAGTGACCTTCAACTTGCCAAATCAAAAATGCACTTCTGCTCCTCAATTAATGGACCTGAGCAAGTCAACGTGGTGCAAAGCAGTTTTTCTCCTAAACATCCCCACCTGGCCGTCTTCCACCTCAAAGCCTGGTCCTTCTTTCTCTCCTTTTTTCTAGTTCCTTCTTTACTCAACTTCCAGATGTCAGAAAACGGTCTGATGGTCTTTCATCCCTCTCATTGGGCTACACTGTTCTCTCTCAGTTATTTCATCAATTCCTGTGAGCTTAAATAGTTTATGTTGATGATGTCTACATTTAATTCCCAGTACAGATCTGTCTTCTAAACTTCAGATTATTGTATATATAATCAGTATAGTTTTAACTATATTATATTGATTCCATATCCTATCCATCAATGTGAATCTTTTCTTTTTCCAGTACGTGGCTATGAACTCAAGGTTCTGTGGATTCCAGGCAAGCAAACACTCTGTTGCTGAGCTGATACATTCATGTATTTTTGACACAAGGTATTGCTAAGTTGCCCAGGCTGGGCTCTAATTCTGCATGTAATACAGACATGATTGTTATCCTCCTGCCTCAGCATCTGAGATCCCACCAGGCCTAGCAAAATTTCCCCTTTCCACACCATGACCTCAACTGCTCTGGATAGAGTTCCAGAAGCCATGTCTGAATCCAGAATTGCCCTTGCTTCAGGTCCATAAATCTGAGTCTACTCTTCTTTTAATACGAGTTAAAATTTAACTGGAATTTAACTCACATCTCATCTGGAATGATCTCACATCTCATCTCTACTACTACTACTACCCAATGCCACTGAACATCATTTCTCTCTAGGGCACAGCTTGCCAAGACTGTTATGCAGTCTCCAGGCCAGTGTAATTTCCCCAGTGTAACTTCTGGAACATTAAGTTAGAACATGAGTCGACTCTAAACACTTCAATGACTTGACAGCTGCATTGAAAATCTTTACCATGGCCTTGTGAGGGTTCCACAGCAAGTCCCTGTATCTTCTCAAACCTTGTTTGGTATCTTCCATTGCAACTTGGACTACTGTGATTTGCTTAGCATGTTAAACTCCACCTAGTCACCAGGGCTTTGCACAGGCTGCTACCACAGACTGTTGACACTGGCTACTTCTTTTCCTCTATGTCTCAGTTTAAATACCACTTGCTTGGAGATTCCCACTCATCCTTCTGTCTGTACATTTGGTACCCAATTTGCTATCTCAGACCTTTTTATCCTCATCATGGTATTTAACAGACATCCAAGATTTTTTTTTTTCTGTTTTCTACCATCTTCACTATATCCTTAGGTCAGGAAATTGACCTTTCCATATTATTTACTATTATATTTGAAAAGCCCAAATTATGATTACTGTTGTTTGAAGTGTTTTACTTTTATATTTTGAGACAGGAGTTTTCTAGGTATTCCAAAGTAGGCTTGAAATCACTATCTGGTCCAGGCTGGTCTTGAATTTAACAGCAATCTTTCTGACTGTGGTCCCTGAGTGCTGGTATAATGTGCACAACCACACCTGACAGAAAATCTTCAAAACATTGATAGGGGACTAAATGAGACCAGACTTCACTTGAAAATTAAGAATCCATTCCACACTTTTAAAACTGTTGCTTAATGATGGAATAGACAACCTGCCAGGAAGAATGGTCGCATAGCAACTGAAAACCTTCATCAAGATGACATGAAGGGCATTCTCAATAAGAAGTCCCTTCTTATTGCACAAACAGAATTCTTAAATAAGTTTAGTCTCAAATATATCTTAATGTAATGAATAACATTATTCCATAACAAGAAGAAATCCTCTCTAAAAGCATCCCTACAAAGCCACATTCTGACCAGATGTGATTTTCTCAGCATTTAATCAATGCAGGCATCCTTATTCTGCTCTGACAAGTGTGGTCTGGGACAATGAAACTCTCAGTGCCCCCTCCTTCCTGCTGCACACAGAGTGGCCCAGAAATGGGACAGATGGTCAGGCAGAGGCACTAGTGGTAAACCTGAAGCTGTCCTCTCCATTCATTTGCGATGCTGTTCTGTAAACACACCAGGATCACTTTATTTAGTGTCGCTTCCATTAATAATGCAGAGCTCTTTACACAGGCTGGTGGAGAAAAGTAGTCCTGAGTGATTTTGTTACTACAGTATACACATAGTCAAAAGGCTTCAGAGTGTCATTGTTCCTGACAGGGGGGTCTTGGGCAATATAGAATCAGCCACTGACCTGGTAATCCCATGACAGAGTGGGTGAGCTTTCATTCCAGCAACTGTGGAGCCGAATGGTCACCCTGTAGTTACTACCTATTCCATCCACTGCATAGATACTAAATGCACAGAATCTAAAGCCAGTCTAAAGTAATTCCTATCTTTTTAGCCTTCTTCACTTTCCCTAACCTCATTCAAACTTTTTAAGGCCAAACAATACAAATTTTCAAAGTATTTATTTCTGATCGCATCTTTCTAATGATTACTTGATTTCACAGGAATACTAGATAATATTCTGCCTGCTGGAAATAAGAAATAAATTCAAGTAAGCCTGGGAGGTCCTAAATATTTTATCTATAAATATGTTTTCAAGAAGATAATAAACTTTTAGACCTTGAAAAGAAACAAAAAGTCTCTCTCATAACATCCAGGATTAAGCTTGTTGTGGAAGAATAATAACATTTGAGAAAACAGGGGAAAAAACACTGGTCTCTCTGAAGGGTTTTTTTTTTGTGCCATGTCTCAAACATACGGACGGTCTTTGGGCATTGAGCTACACCTCTGGTCCTATCATTGAGTCAGCAATATTACTGCTGGACTATATCATTCTCATGTATACACATGTTTATTAAATATATAAAAATAATGGATACATGTTATTCTAAAATATAACACTGTATACTGTGTACATAGTATATATCAATATATGTATATATTAGAAAAAACTAAAAAACTCCAAATTATTTATCAGCACTCAATCACAGGGCTAACAAAGCAATCTGCAATGCCTCATAAAATGGGATAGAAACCAGCTGCAAGAGAAGACTGAGCCAGATCACTAGGTACTGATGGGAAACACCTCCAATATGCATTAAGGAATAAAAGCAAGCTATGTATGTATAGAGCTACTTCTAAATATTTGATTTTGAAATTCCAAAAAGATGCATAAGACACTCAAAAGTGGTTGCCTCTGAGAAACAGACCAACTGTATACAGCATGTAACTTTTTTTTGTTTTCTCTTAAGTCTTCTGTGCTTTTGAAATTATGTTTACTACTTGTATTTGTTACTTTGTAAAAACAACAAAGGCTATATGGGGTAATTTGGCAAGGTCTGGGAGGAGCAACATGCTCCCTGTAGAAGTGTGAAAGCCAATATCTCCTCTCCTTTACAGGGTGAGCATGGAGTCTACCAGCTAGTGAGAAGGCAAGCCTCCCCTGCTGTGAGACAGGCAGGTCACTAAGTGCCCATCCTTAGAAAACTTCCTCCTCCATGGGGCTGTGGTTCACAAGTGAAGAGAAATTCTCATCAAGTTGTCCAGTTATAGACTACATAATCCATCTCTGAAAAGTGAGCTTGAAAGAAATGCAGAGAAATTCCATTATAAATGATCCAAAGAAAACTAAATGTTTCCCCAGTGCTATTTTTCATGTAATTATATTCCCAAAGGAAGAATAGTTTCCAATTAAAGTATAGGACTTGCCACTTTTCAGAATTCCATAAGCACCAGAAAGACCATTTAGCACTCCAAGGGGCTTCCTTTCTCACTTTCAAATCTTGTTTTGGCAAATCTAAAAATACCGAACAACTCATTTTTATAATAAAGTTGCTACCACGAGAAAAAAATGGTTAGAAGATAGAACTGAAAGGAGTGAATGAACTCAATATTTGAACTTTCTTAACGATAAGACTTTCATTTATATTTGTTCTGTCAAAAAATATCTCCAGCCTTACTGCAGGGCTGAGGGCGGAAAGAAGTGGCTTGAGAAATCAAATGTCTTTTTTTTCCCTGCTATCTAACCTTGAGGCAGGAGGTAGAACAATATTCATTTAGTATCACAACAAACTTCAAATGGAATAAATCATAGTCATTTTCGATTTGTCAAAAGATGGCAATTATATAGAGATGTATTAAAGTTTGTTTATTTATATATTCACTTTATTCCTGCATTTCTTTTTTCTTTCTGGATATGCTGATTGATGTGGAAAGCAAAGCCAAATATGCACTTGAAAAAAAAAATGCAACATCTACTTAGCTGGACACCTTCTCCCACTCTGTTGGGTTCTACATAAGCATTCTGACAAATACTTTTTAAAAAATTAATTTCATTTTTGGTTGTGAGACGCGAAAGTAATTAAGGAAATGAACTATATATGTAGCCCATGCATTGAGCTGTCTGTGGTACTGAAAAATGACCCCAAAGTGGAATTGTACTGTGTAGTGTCCTGATCTAAGGCCCCCCATCACACTATTTTAATCCTAGCACTTCTACCCATGAGTCACCTGAACCATTTTATGTTGCCACATCATGTATAAACATTTTATCAAAGGTCACACTGAGCGTTGCTTTCCAAGGTTCTCCATGAAAATGTCAGGGCTTCCTCAGGCTTGATTAAGGGATTCTCGTCAGGATATCAGCTAAAAGACTTTTCCCAAATGCAGTGGAAAAACACAGCATGCACCAACAAATCACCAAATAGCTTCACTATTTCATCGCCATATTGATATGCCAAAAGTAAAAATTAAAACTGTCATTTTTTTTATGATATCTTACATTCAAGGGCTGCTCCCAATGGCAGCACAACCCCTGTACTTGCTACCTTACTTTGGAGATAAATTAATATATTTAGTGTTCTTTATAATAAGCCTTGAAGTGTCCGTTTGCCTAAAACTATATGAAAGCAATACACTTTCCATCGTGATACAAATAACATTTAAAAAAGGACACAACTACTAATCTTCTATGACAATCAAAATCAATTACACTCGGTTTCTCTGAGCTTCAGGGCAAAGTATTATTATGGTTTTTTATTTATATAAATAAGAAGCTTTCTACTTCTTCTGGTTCTTCTTGACTTTTAGCTCATAGTTTGCACATATAGTCATTACTCTCCATTTCATTAAAAAATATTTTAAATTAGGTGTTTGTGTGTGAGTATGTGCACATGAGAACTAGTGTCAGAGGAGACCTGAGGCATTGGATTCCCGTACAGCTGAAGTTACCAGCAGTTGTGTGTCACCACATGTGGGTGCTAGGCACCCAACTCACATGTCTACAAGAGAAGTATGTGCTCTTACCTGCTGAGCCATCTCTCTAGCCCATTTTATTTAATTTTGAGGAAGCATTGCATATAAGGATACTGGAAGAGAAAATTCTCTGATAAAATAATGAGGTTTTGCAAAGGCTGTATCCAAAATAACTTCATATTATTACCTAAGTTTCTATGTTATAGTAATCGTAGTAAACATGGCAAGTTTAACAGCTGCATGAGGATCATAAATAAGCTGAGCTTTAAAACCTAACATTTTTGTGACGTTTATGTTATGAACAGTAAATAAGTTCGTTATTCATATTTCCCAGAGGGCCAATCCTGTCTCAGCTTCTCACTTGTGTTATACTGTCTAGTCAACACAACGGAAATACACAATGTGTCAAGCATAAAATAATCTTTTAAAATATTTTGTATTTATTGGTTTCTGTATATTTCTGGGATTCTTACACTGCATCAAAATTCTAGAACACATATTAATACCCAGCAGCTCCTCTTATACTTATGTAAAAAAAAAAATCAAAATTTTCTAAAAGATCATGCTTTTAAGAAGATACTCTTTCTTCAGGATAACACAAGCAGCCCTCACCCCCAGGAATGCTTGTTTAGATGTGTGCTTTCAAGTGGAAAAGTCAACACTAGGAAAGCTTAAGATGGCAAGCTCTCTCATTCCAGCATGGATTAAAGAAAACCACTCTGTTCTTCATGCAAAACATTCTAAGCCATTTAGTTCTTAAAAACCTAGAAGAAAATCTCAAAGCAGCATTTTAAGCTCAATTTTATTGATACATCAAATGCTTGTGTTTAGAGAGGAAGAGATAAGTTCCTGTCTCTGTTGCAAGACTTTTGGTTTATAGCAGCAAAGCTCAGCAGTAAGAGGCTGGAGGCAGATGAGAGGCTAACCCTTACATTTCAAGTTGGACCTCTTACTGCCTGATCTGGGAAGGCTATTCACTTCCTCTGAGCATCCCTATCTATCAACTAACTTAAAGAAGCATTTATTATCTTCCAGCCTTCAAGTAAAAAAAGATTCAGGCTTAAAGCATGGAGGAGTACCAGGAAGACATTTGGAAGAATCTCAAAATCCCACCATCTCAAGGACTGCACTAAAGACCTCTCTATATACTATCCTAGCATTAAAATTCAACCCCATGCACCTTAGTCTATGATTACTCACTCCAAAAACTCTGCTTTTACCCACATTCTCTAAATTCATCCCTTCAAAAACACACTTGACAAAGTTTTAACAAACAAGGAAGCAAAATAAAATCATTTTTCCCTCTACTCTTGGAGTTAGATTTATCTTTATTCTGTTTAGACAGTCATCAAGACTGAATTCTTCACCTAGGCATGTTTTTTGATCCCAGCCCTACGGAGGCAAAAATCAGTGAATCTCTGTGAATTCAAGCCCATCCTGGTCTATAAATTGAGTTCTAAGGCAGCTAGGGCTACACAGAAAAAAAAAAAAAAAAAAAAAAAAGAAGAAGAAGAAGAAAGAAAGAAAGCAAAAGCAAACCAAATGATTGAGTTCTGTCTTTACTGTGAATTACTAATTTGAAAATAATTTAAATTGGCACTAAACTGCCTGAGAAATAATACAGTATTTTATGTTCAAAGGCAATCTAAGTCTGTAGGTCTCCTAGTCCTTAAATGATTAATGTTGGCTCAAAAATATTCTTATAAATTCTAAGCTTGACAATATTAATCTAATTTTTGAATTCTCTAGTTACTTAAAGCCTTAAATTTTAATATTTGTTTGTGTGTGGTCTAGAGAAAACAACTGAGACTCATTTTTTGAGCAGAACTATCAATAGTAGTCAAATTGAACATATCAAAGCAAATATTCTTGTTACAAGAGCTCATGAGGGTGGTGGTCTTAACTTTCAAGTGACATTTAAAATACGTTGATTGTAGCTAATGATCAACTAAGTTAGGAGCTATACATACTTTATGAATTAAATAAACTGCTGTAAAATGTGTTAGAAAAAAGGGGTGATGCTTTTCTTATGCTGATATAGGCTAGTAATGCAGTGAACTTATTTTCTTATAATTATAGGCAATACCGATGGACAAGGCCTTCTCTAATGACTTGCTCATTAAGAAAAGCTGTGTCAAACAAGAACACACATTGCTACACAGAGTCAGGATAATATGTATCTCTCTTTTAAAAACGTGTGACTGATGAAGGGGAGACCGACCTAAAGAGTTGGGGAAAATCTTAAGACTCTACCAAATACGTCTCAGAAAGGTCTGCGTGTTCATATGCTGTGTTAATTGTTTTGTTTTTTTAACTTTCTGAAAGGGCAGGTCCTGACATAACACTGCATGTGTATTCTCTAACCTCAAGCAAGGACACAAAGGCTTGGAAAAGGCCCCTAGTGTCCCGCTTTTCTTCTTCCTATGTTGTCTGCATGGCTTTGGGTCATTCAAAATACAGTGGAGCCTGTGTTACCTGTATTTCCCTGGCGTGGTACACGATGATCAGACCGAGCAGGATGATCGTGGAGAGACTGATAAGGCATTTCAGAGCTAAGGAATACAGCGACGCCTGCAACACAGTTAGATGGAATACTTTAAGAGAGAAGCACTTTCAACTACCTTCCAGGCCATGAGAGTCAGTTCGGAACACGTGGACCTGAACTCAAGGTAGGGAACGAGGGTAGTGGTGGTGGGGAGTCTGTCTTTGCTCTAGGATGCAGATTATTTGGCCTCAAAGCCAAGGGAGAGGAACCAGGAACAAGGAAAAACTCAGAGCTTAGCTGCTGGGTCCGCACCATCAAGGACTAAAAGGAGACACCTGACTCGCTAAAAAGCTACAGAAGTTCCTCCCGAGTTTAAGCACTTGAAGTAGAAAGGTGCCTCTGAAACTTGAGCACCAGAAGGAAAACACGCATGCTTTCCCTACCGACTCCAGAAACCACTTACTAACATGCCTGAATGCGGTGGACACTCATAACCAGGAGAACTTTCCTCTCCGAGTTGCTCAGCTGACTATGGGTGTGCGTCCTAGCTGTTTCTGCTGTTCCGATAGGCACTCTGATGGTCCCGGTCCCGGGGACCGGCCGGCGCCCATCCCAACCACCTGGCTCCCGCTCGGGGAAGGTGCTCAGGGGCTACAGCCCATACCTTGTCGTAGGCGCCCCACGACAGCTCGGTCTCGATGACCATGACCACGATGCCGAACATGCCAAAGATGAGCGCATAGTCGCTGAGTCTCTTGCGCTTCTCAAACAGGGCGCGCCGGTGGCCCAGCTTGTAGCCGATGTTCTGGTTCTTCTTTTTGCTGGACTTGGTGCCGCTGCTGCTGCCATGCCCGCTGCCGCCGCCGCCGCCGCCGCCGCCTCCGGTGCTGCCTCCGCCGCCGGTTCCGTAGAGCGCCAGGTTGTTGGAATTGTTGTGCTCCGGCTTAGACACTACGATCTCCGGGGCTGAGGAAGAGGCGGCAGCGGCAGCAGACGGGGAGGACGCGCCACCACCTCCTCCTACGACGGACGCGGGGGGCTGCAGGGGCTGAGCCTCGGAGTCCATCTCGTGCAGGTTCCGGCGGGACGAGCTCAAGTTGCTGAGCGGACGCATGACGCCCCCGTTGTACCTGCAGCTGCTCATGGCTATTTCGGTGAAGGGGTTGCTCTCGCGGCGCGCCTGGGGTTGGTGATGCTGGTGGTGCGCCTGGTGCGAGTGGTGGTGGTGGTGCGAGAGCGGGGGCCCGGAGCCCAGGCTGCCCAGACTGCCTGTGGGGCTGGTGGCGGGCTGCAGGCTGTGGCACTGGTGGTACTGGGAGGCGGACGCGGACTGCTGCGCGTACTGCTGCCGGAGCGCACTGGCATGGCTGGACGGCGTCAGCTCGCTCACATTGAGCTGGCTGCCCCGGCGCGATGAGCAGCAGCAGCAGCACGAAGAGCCCGACAGCGGCGAGGAGGTGCGGGTCCGGAAGGCGCCGCCGGGCGAGGAGGTGCGGAGCAGCAGGGACAGGTTATCCCCCGCCCCCGCCCCCGCCGCTGGGGCACCGGAGGAGGCGCAGCTGTTGCACCGGAGGCATGGGCTGCTGCCGCCGCTGCCCGGCTGCTGGTGTGCGAGGTGCGGGTGGTGGTGAGGGTGCGGGAGGGGCGCGAAGGGCGCGCACGGCTTGTCCTGGCTCTGTTGCTGCTGCTGGCAATGCAGGTGTGAGGAGCGCGGCGGTGGCGGCGGCTGCTCTGGGAAGAAGCCGCGCTGGAACTGCAATGGGGTTTCCATGTCAGGGCTGTTAAAGCTGCAGGGAGACCAGGCGGTGGTGCACCCTGCGCAATGCGTTATGGTCGGGAGCGGGGACTCCTGCTGCTGGTGCGAGGAAGGGCCCATGCCGGCTCCGGTAGAATCCAGGCGGCGAGTCCGATTGGTTGGGCGCACCAAAACAATGGGCATGACATCACCTGCGGGGACCGAGACTGAGTTTGCGGCGCGAGCAGCTTAGGAGAGCGTGTGTGTGTGAGAGGTTGGGAGGGGAACCTGCAGAATGAAAACCCCGGGGGGCGCAGGGCGGCTCCGGCCGGGGTGAGGACACTCGAGGGCAGGGATTCCACCTGCGGATCACTCGCGTCCCGGACCATGGTTGGAAAAACTGTGCTCCCCCACGCATAGCTTCGGGCTGCATAGGTGGGAGAGAGCGCGGGGCCTCTTGCACTACTGTCAGGGCTCCCCAACTGGTGCGGGACATGCTAGCCCAAATGACCTGCCTGGGGCACTGCAGCACGTCTGGTCACTCTGGTCATGGGGCAGGCGCCAGGACAGGACGAAACCCTTGCCACTCTCCCGTCCTCTCGCCTTGTAGGGCCCCAAGACAGCACCTGCTCTCCCCCTCCCTCTCCCCCGATCGTCCTGCCGAGAGTGGGCTGCAGGCTGCTGGCCAAGTAACTGCGGGGGCAAGGTTTTGGGTGTGTGTGGTGGGCGGGGGGCGCGACTGCCTATGTGAATGTATCAGCATTGGGGAAAAGCCAGCGCCAGATGCCCGGTTTGGCCTCTGCGCGATCATATCCGACCCCTAGCAGGGATTTGTCCCTGTCTCCTAGCTCGGGGAGTCCTAGAATTAGAATTGGCACCGCTATCGCTCTTACAGGAGAGCCTTGCGGCGCGGGTAGGGTTAACCTCGCGACGCCCCGGCAGGGGGAGGAGGGGGCGGGGCCGGAGGAGGGGATCCCCGGCGTCCGGGGAGGAGCCCGCTCGGGTTTCCCGGGTCCCCCTGGCGGGGGCGGAGGGCTTTCCCCACTAGCGCCAGCTCACATTTGCGCGTTCTCCGAAACATGAGGGGCTGGCGCCCCTGGCTGCTGAGTCCTGGGCTCGGACGCTCAGGCGATCCAGCAGCCTGAGTGAGTAGGTCCGAGGGCTACCTTGGTGGTGCTGAGGAGCTTTGTTCCGGGGTCTGGGGGCAGCTCAGCCACCGCAGACCGCCAGCTTCTCCGGTTTTCCTCTTCCTCTGGACCTGCAGTACAGACACAAAGCAAAGGCGGGTCACTAATGCGCAGACGCCAAGCATCTTCCTTGTCATGCCAGACTGCAGTGGCTGGGCGAGGGTCCTGGTGAATTCAGGTTGACTGATGCGAGTGGCCATCTAACTGCCAATTAATACCTCGGTGATGATTCGACTGAATAATCGCTGCCCTTTGACAAGGAGTTTCGCTAGATTTAGATATAATGCTTAATTATACTCTCTAATAAACCAGTAAAACTGCACTTTGAATTTTGTCATGGTGTGTCCTTATTGAGCTACATACAAACAAAACGGTAGGAGGTCTTTTTGAGGGCTCTTGATTAATACTCCGTGATTAAGTCTAACTTACAATTGTATTTCTTTGTGAATTGAAATGTCTGTCTTCCTAAGGAAAGGAAAAAGATAAAATTGGCCAGTTGAATGTTTCCATTTAAAATTGGAATTTCAATAGCTTTTATGATGGAGATGGCTAACAGATTAGACCAAGATGCTAAAGCGAAAGCCGATCGCTCTCATTAGGTAATTGGAATTCTCAGCTGGATCCAATTTCTTGACATTCTACTCAGCAGCTGCCCTAACTTTGCTTACCTGGTTTCTACTAGAAAGTGTACGTGTTTGTGCTCGGTGCCACTGAGTGAATAATTTATTTCAGGATATTCTTTGCAAGTGTGTTAAGCAATTGAAAATATTCGTGCACATAAGCAAATAGACGAAGAAAAAAAAAGAAAGAGAATTGCGTTAAGAGCCTAGTTCTTGACAGGATATAATGAATAATCAGTCTTGAATTTCTCAATGATCTTGGTTAAGAAAATCGAAGACATTATTATTATTTTTTTTATCTATTGTGGCTTTTTCTTTTTGTTTTATATCTCCAAAGTGGGAAGCAAATAGTGTTTAGAAAAGAAAAAATTCCAGTGAAAGAAGGGTGTGGTTTCCAATGCCCGAAACCCAAGATGGAGGCAAGAGGAACAATAGTTCAAAGCCATCCTCACATACATAGTGGATCTGAATTCAGCCTAGGCTACAAGATGCTATACTATTTTTTCTTTTCTTTTCTTTTTTTTTAAAAAAAAGGTATGAGAGCACATGTACAAAAGTACACTGAATTTAAAACAAAAAAGCTTCCAAATTATTCCCCCTTTAGACTGAAAAATCTAACTCAAGCATAAAGTCCATCCAATACTGCACCATGCAATGAATTGCATAGGCTTCTTTTCCATTGCTTTTCATAGATGCCTAAATGAAATGTTTGACTCATCGTTATAAATACTTCAAAGAAGTATATCAAAAATTAATATGTTCATCACCTGCTTATAATTTTAAAAAAGATTTCATAGACTTCTCCCCAAATATCACAATAGCTGTCACTCATTTTAAATTATACATAAGGTTCTAGACATAGTAAAATGTCATAAGGATAAGAGCAGCTGCATCCCCTTGTGTTATGCTTAAGCTGACTTTCTCAAATACCACAGTGAAAGCTTCTCACAGGCTTCAGAAACAAAAGGGTGAACAGAATTGAACCTTGTGTTCACCTTCCCTCCTCCTGTGTGTGTGTGTGTGTGTGTGTGTGTGTGTGTGTGTGTGTGTGTGTGTGTGTGTACTTTGTGTTACTGAGACCTAGGGTCCTCGCTTTTCTTAAAGAAGATGTACAAATTAAAGAAAATGAGGGACCTCAGGAACACCAAAATTCAGGTTGACCTACTTCAGCATGGCCAACATAAGAGTTTATAAAATAACAACATGAAAGTCACTATAACTAGAGAAATAAAGAACAGGCCAGTGAGACAGTCACTGCCCTCCCTTTAGAGTCAGCTGATCACAGTTAACAACGCCTTGATAATGCATGCCTGTGCCCAACACAGACTCAAGGAAGCCCTTTAGAATTCTGGTGAAAACCATAGGCTTAGAAATGCAACAGCTGTTTCATCTTTAGTCTGAAAGACACTTGGGCATCTTTGACAATTACCATATTGTGCCATGACAGGTGCCAGATTAAGACATCCTTGTTATGAGTGTTTCTCTGGCAGATGACTTTTTAAAGTTTACGTGCAGACATTTAAAATACAATTACTCTAACTTTGTTCCTAGATAGCAGTGGTTCTCAACCTGTGGGTCTTGACCCCTCCAAAAAAAGACCATTGGAAAACATAGCTTATGACTCACAGCAGTAGCAAAATAACAAACAGTTACGAAGTACCAACAAAAATAATTGGATGGTTGGGAGTCTACAATATGAGGAGTTGTACCAAAGGATCGCAGCCTTAGGAAGGTTAAGAAGCACTGCTATGTAGGATTATAAGAATAAACACAGCACAGTGAAGCAAGCAGAAAGACAGTACTTTTCACGTGGATGGTGTTCTGCACTTACACCTTCCAGTAAGTGGGAAAGGAGAGAGGAAAAAGAGGCAGATACTTAAAGATCTGTGGCTTCCATTGAGAAGCTTTCACACTTAGATTTCTTCCCCTTTCTTCCATTAAGGCAGGCAAGTGCTGGAATTCCCCTAGATTAACACCAGAGGTCACATTCACCCACAAAATGCACTTGCAATCTAATCAAATAGCGTCTCTATTTCTATTCATTTTCTTTCATTTTTGGCTATAATTCTTTTTCTTGTGCCCTCTAAGAGTGGGTTATCCATATTTGTTGTATTTCAAACTTGTGGACAGACAGACACACAGACGCACACACACTCTTCACATAACCAACTTAAATACAGTCATAGAATGGGTTCCTCCAGTCACAGACCTCTAGCTTTAAAAGCTTCAAGTGTGTTTTACTACTCTTATTTTATTCAAATCTGTTATGTTCCATTTTTATTGTTTTCTTCTTTATAGGAATTGTCTGTACTTTTTCATTCGTTATCCCTTAAAAAAACAGGACTTTCTTAACGTAGGTATTTGGGATTTATTTCCAACAGGCAGTCAGAACAAGAGAATATAATATCTGTTTCCTACACTGCATGGTTGAATCAAAACTTTGACCTAAAAAGCAAAAATATTTGAGAATTTTTTTTATTGCCTGCCTGAGTTGATTCTTTGATAGTACTGAACCTAACGGTTGTGATAAGATTCAGTCTCTCTGAACTTGTTTTCCTGAGCAATAGATTGAGGGAAATCAGGATAGCATAGGTTGTTTCCTTAGTACATTCCAGGTTTTCTGAAAGACAGCAATTCAAAGGTCCACAAAACAAGGTTATTTTAAATCATATATTCCCTAGTGTCACAACTGATACACTGTATTTGAGGCAAACATTTAAAAATATGTATTTTGATGCAGGCATGCATACCTGCATCATGATGGTAAAGTATTAAACCTGTATTAACCTATTTTCCAAAGGCTATCATGTTGAGCCCCAACTATTAATTTAACTTTTCTAGTGGTTTTTTATTATATTCATTGTCTTCTACTCTTTCTCAAAGTATTAACCTATCTACAAAAGTCCCAGAAATATTAGCAAAGCACAAAAGGTAAAGTCATATTAATCTTGTAGCAGAAATGAATCCAGGTTACTTATTAAGAGGATGAGAAAGTTGCATTTACTGGGTAATAGTGGTTTTAACAGAGAAAGGGGCAGGGAGGGTGGGGGAGAGAGTTCACTGGTTGAAGCCCAGTGGATGGTACAAAACTATTTGTTATCTACTTTTTTATTTGTATTTTGTGTTTTATTGTATTTTTTATTGCCTGCCTGAGTTAATTCTTTGATAGCATTAAACCTAAAGGCTGTGATAAGATTCAGTCTCTCTGAAAAAGCCAGGCAAAAGGCAGAGAAGGTTTTATTGTTATCTCTATTTTGCAGGTAAGGAGAACACCTGAGATAGTGTCCGCCCTACCTAAGGTGACACCGGTAAGCAGCAAGGACAAACCAGATCACTTAACATTTGTCATTTTCACACCCCAGGGGCCTCGCTCCACAGCAGAATAACACATAGGTTGCATCCACTTACTCAAGAGTAGATAGTGGTGCCCCTGAATGTTTTCTCTCTGGCTCTTCTCTTTCCTGTGATTTTTATCCTCTTGTTGGCTTCATTTGATCAAGAGGATAATCTGAGAGAATTTAATATAAGTGTGGAGGAAATGGAAGTACTCTGTGCCTGGTGGTCCAACATACCTAATTAAAAATAGTTATATACATATTATACATATATATTACATACATAAATATATTATATACAAGAGTAAAAGTGATTTTCTTTTTAAACAAACAACACGATTATGATATATTCAGCTAACCTTCACACTCCTTCACTGACTTTGCTACCAGCCAGGGCATTCCTTATTTGGGGCTACATCCAGCAAAAAAAGTAAAAGATCAGTCACAGTATGTACTAGAACCACTGAGGGCTATTTTGCCTATTAATATACAGATAAGAAGGAGGAAGCTGTTGCTCTTGCAACTCCCAGGACTTTCTCTGTTGTCATTCTTGGGCCCACCTTGGTTCACTTCATGGCCAATTGGTGAAAATCATAGAAAAAAATCATAGAAAAAAAGCCAGATTTTACAGAAAGGAGAGACCTGTGTATTTCCCAAATTGAGTAGAGAGCCAGCAAAAGTGGAGTCAAAATTCATAATTTTAAAATAGTCCTAAATGCTGAAGACACATTAGGTCTCCCCATCTTTTTTTCTTGATCACAGCCATGCAAATTGAGTTGCCCTGTGCTATTCATTAACCCTGGATGTGTCTGCTATCTCTTTTCTTATTTCTCTCTCATGCATCAAGTTTATGCAAATTCCCAGCTACTCTTTATATTTAACTCCTTTTCTAGAATTACAGACAAACCTCTATCCCTTGCTAATTGTCTTAGCACAGGGGAGAGTTGATGGCTTTTTAATGTTACCATTAAAAAGGGAAAGAACCATGGTCTGCGGCATTGAATTCAATCTAACAATATCACCAGGAGGAAAGCTTTGATGCTAACACTTGTGAATGTTCCAGACCCAATCCTCATCTGCACAGCCAAGTTTTTCTTTAAAATGACTTTTATTTAATGCTGTTGCTGTTTTATGGCTGTAATGGTGTGAATTTAAAAAAAAAAAAGAAATAAAAGTTAAGGATGTGATAGTTTCAATGTAATTGACCCCCACACTCTCTTAGGGAGTGGCACTGTTAGGGGATGTGGCTTTGTTACAGTAGTTGTGGCCTTGTTACAGTAGTTGTGGCCTGTGTCACTGTGGGTGCAGGCTTTGATATCACCCAGTGTGTCAGTTTATTTCCTGTTGTAGCACTCTCAACTCTAGCACCAAGTCTGCCTGCATGCCACTATAATCCATGTCATGATGATAATGGACCGAACCTCTGAAACTGTAAACCACCCACCACAATTAAGTGTTTGCTTTATATGCATTGCTGTGTTCATGGTGTCTCTTCATAGCAATAAAACCCTAAGACAGAAAAAGACATAGCTGCTCCTAGGCATAGTAGAGGAGAAAGTTTATTGTAGATATATGGGAAAGCATAGGCAGAAGCAGGGAGATCTGGAAGAATCCAGAGTAGACATGAACAAGCTGAGCTGGGCCATGTGGGAAAAAGAGGGTGGAAAGGAGAGAGAAGGGAAGTGGGTGCAGCAGCCTGGAGGCCCAAAATACAAGAAGCTAACCAAAAAGTCTGAATTACATGGGAAGAGCCTTTGGGGAAGGGCAGCCCAGCCTCTGGGCTGGAGAGTTCAGAGTAGAGGGCAGGGTATGCAACAATCCAAACTCTATAACAGATAGGAACTGAGGGATGCTGGGAGAACCTGGCAGTCAGGTCTCCTTTGATATATTAAATATCAAACTTAAAGGTTTGTCCTGGGCTTGAAACTTAGCAAAGTGGATATTTTATATTTATAAATATGCACATCTTTTGTTTTCATAATTTGTTTAAATGATAAAGTAACTACATTATTAGAATTGTAGTATTCATTACATTTGTGGTAAATATAAAATTGTAGCATTAAAAGGAGAGGAAATATTGACGGGCTCTGTTTAGAATTACAATTTCTCTATTTCATGGAAATTGCTAATATAGATCGAAGAGGTTCTGGTATGTTAAAATATATATTGTAAACCTTAGAGAAAACAATAAGAAACACAAAAATTGAGTGGAATAATTATGGGATGAGATGTTAGAAAATGTCAATTTAATTCAAGGAAACAGTAAAGAGAAGTTTAAAAATCTATAAAACATATACAATAAAAAAGGTCACAAAACATTTCTTTGATAAAATACTCTGATGAAAGGCACATAGGGGAGAAGGGGTTTATTTTAGCTCGTAAGTCCAGGTTATAGTTCATCATTAAGGAGAAGTCAAAGCAGTAAGAACTTGAAGCAACTAGTGACATCTTTAACCAAGAGCAGAGAGATAATGAATGCATGCATATTGTTATTCACCATCCCCTGCTAGGGAATGGCACCACACATGTATTTAACATTATCAAGATACTTCCCAAAAGACATGCCACAAGTCAACCTGACCTGGACAATTCATTAAGACCCTTCTCAGGTGATTTGACTCTATGCCACATAAACAAAACTATCCATCATACTTTTGCAACCACATTAATAACATCATTAAATATAAACAGATTCAAACAAATGGAAAGCAAAAGTAGTTATAGAGAACTTTCAAAGATACAACTATAGCTCTCTTCTGGAGATACATATTACAGAAAAAAACACATGGAGGCTAAAAGTTCAAAGATAGGCTGTGTAAGTAACAATAAGATAAACTAAATGACTTAGAGCATTAATCATAATGAAATTTCCATACATATGTATAATGAAGTAGCAAGTTATTTAAAAAAATAAAACAATAACAAATTCACATGGGTGTAACACCAGATCCCAATAACACGAGGCAAGATTGATATAACTAAAAAGACAACTAAATAATTTAACAATGATAGGTATTTTGGTGTAGCAATGAGATACATAACTAAGAGGACATCTTCAGGCCTCCAGAGCTAGAGTTACAGATGGTTGTGAGACACCTGCTCTGGGTCATGGGAACTAACTCAGGTTCCCTGGAAGAGTAGCATGCACTCCTCCTGTAGAGCCATTTCTGTAAGGATTCCTGGCACACCACTTGGTAAATCCAACATGGTGCTGGGTGAGATAGGAATTCCTGGCACGTAGCAGCCACATGGTAAAGCCAACATGGTACTCGACAGAACATGCTGCATACAGAGAGTACACCGCTAGGCATGGCTAAGTAAATTTGTGCCCACCAGTTCCCTTAAAAGGAGCCACCACGTGGAAATCTCTTTCCCTTTCTCTTCTGTTTCTTTGCTCTTGTACTTGTCTAATAACTGAATAAACTCTCATGTGGCCCTGTTAGTTTGTGTATGTCTGATCTCACGTGCAAAACCAACAATTTTTACAGCAGCATGGTATTGAAATTATTGCCCTAGATTTAACTAAACAGATAAGCATTCTCATTCATTATCACTCTGCCTTGATTCTTTCATTCCTATACCCACTACCTACCCTCAGAATACACCATTAAGACCTATACTAACTCTATAAATATGACATGTATTGTTTTAGTTGAATGGCAGAATATTCATTTTTAATAACAGCTATTTTCAATTTATTTCTACACATATAGTTCTGATTTAATGTTTATCAGAGATCAAGAACATGATATCTTGGTCACTAAATATGCCTATATAGCACTCTTATTATAAATAACCTTAATTTCCAGAATTTGGCCAAACGCTAAGAATAAACTATTGCTCTTAGAAGTGCAAATTCATGTCAAGAAACCTGTGGTAGTTACTCATAAGTGAGCCCTAAACTTTCAGTAATCCTAATTGATTTTCAGACTCAATGCATAGCAAAAGCTTAAAATAAAGCCAAGAAGGCACACTAAGTCTGATAAAAATAAATAACATAAATAAAATAACAGAGATGTTATTACTTAAGAAACTAACTGTATTTGTAAACAATAATGCACCTTACAATTTGTAGAACATCAGAACTCACAACACAACTGGAAGCAAGTAGTCTTTTATATATTATTAAGACCAAGTGCCATCATGAATTCATGATCAAACCAATGTATGTGTTTATGGTGATCTTGGGTGGGTGACCAGGAAAACCTTAAAATTGTGAGTTGTGCCTATAATCCTAGCACTAAGGAGTAGATTTCTGTGACTCTGGGCAGCATAGACTAATTATGAAGCCCTGTTCATAAAGTCTCACTAATAAGGCTACCTAAACATGAACTAAACAACAAAAATAACAAAATGCTAATATGGACCAGGGAAAGCCTGGGAAGCCTTAACCCTATCTACAGAACTACAGCAACAAAGGAACGCTGAGAGCAGAGGAGAGTATTACCCAGAGAAAAGTTCACCATTTAGTTACCTACTATCAGTCAGCCCTGAAAACAAACCTAGGTACCATTATATAGACTGAGCAGGTGGCATTTGTGTATTATAAGAATATCTATGTAACAACATTTAATGAAAAAACAGGCCATGAATTTGAAAAAAAGAAAGAAGAGGTATATGGGAAGGTTTGGAGGGACAAAAAGTTAGGGGGAAGTGATACAATATTACAATAAAAAATAATAAAAAAACAACATACAATTCAAGACAAAAAATTAAAGGAAAACATTAAGATATATATATATATATATGTATATGTGTGTATGTATACTCACATACTTTATAAGAATTACCTTGACAATTTTAAAACATAAATCTTAGGGTCATAGATTTTAATCCCAAGATGGCACTTTAACATGATGTATGATCAAATGGTTAAGAGGATTGGTAAAATATAATTTGGGCCATTATTATTTTAATGAAATATTATAAACCCTTCTTGATTTTTACTTCATTTTCCTTTTTCATCAACAGCAGGTTCACATCACTATCAGCTAAAATTGAAAAGATTAAAAGTTCTTAAACATTTCTTGATTTGGTCATAAAACTAAAGCTAAGAATAGCAAAGAATAAACTGTTACTATTATTATATTCTCACATAATTTTTCTCATTAATGATATATTTTATTAAAATTATTGTAAAATTTTTTATAGCTTTTTTTATAGTTGTAAATGTTTACTATGCTAAGTGGTTCAAGATGGTGAGTTCATTTCCTGGGTTCTTTGACTTTGGAGTGAATAACTTTCTGAATCATGGTAGCCTTTATATAAACTGCAATAATGTTAAGCCAGGAGTTGGCACTAGTCTGGTTGTGATATGCTAAGCATGTTATCTGATACTGAAAGTTTTAACTTATAGTTCCATTTCCAGGGTTCAACCCAATCCTCATTTCATGAAAGCTTCTCACACCCTCTATTCCATCATTACTTAGCGTCCTACCTTAATTTTTGGAAGTGAGTATTAGATGCACATGCATCTCTCTATAGAAATGTATCATCTATATAGGTTTCCTCTATGAAAAAATGCTTATTAATTTCTGCAGTAACTTGGATCAATGATTCTCAATCTCTGGGTCATTGTGAAACACAGATATTTACAATATGATTCATAGACATTTACATTATGATTCATAACTAGCAAAAGTACAGTTATGAAGGAGGAACAAAAATAATTTTATGGTTGAACATCACTACAATATGAGGAACTGTATTAAAGGTTCACAGCATTCAGAAGATTGAGAACCAGTGGCTTGGATTGTAGTTCATTTCCTAGAGAGCAACCTGATTATACTACCACATATCAGTGTTGTTCTTTAATGTAAACCTTTCCTTATAGTTAATGAGCTGATAATTTTGGTAGAAAACATAGAATCAACACAGGTCTCTATTGATGGTGACTGGATGAAGGAAATGTAGTATAAGTGCTCACACACACACACACCCACACACACACACACACACACCCCACACCCACACAGGAAGGAAACCCACCACTGTAATGGCAAAGATGAAACTGGAAGACATGATAAGTGAAATAAGCCTAACATAGAAGAAAAAATACTGCACCATTTCCCTAATATGAGAAATAATAAAAAGCCAAACTCATAAAACTCAAGTCAGATAATCCAGAGTATGAGGGACAAAGGTATCAGAAAATGTGAAGTTGTTGGTCAATGATTCATTTATCTAGGATGAATTATTCCTGGGTGTCTAATTACATCAAGATGATCAAAATTAATACTAATGTATTTACTATTAAAACTTGCTAAAAGTGGATCTTAAATCTACAAACACACACACACAGAAACACACACACACACACACTCAAACTGTAATTCTGAGATAATATATTTGTAAACTTAAATTGGCTATTTCATACTTTATGCATATATTAAATCATGTATACTTTAAATAGATTTTATTTCTAGAATGTATTTTTTATTTTATATGACCCAACACTATGAAATATGACTTTAAATACATTATTTATTTTTATGTGCATGGTTATTTTAATCTGCATATATGGTCATATACCACATGTGTGCAGTGCCCATAAAGGCAGGAAAAGGGCATCAAAGGCCCTGGGACTAGATATACAGACTGTTGTGGGGCATCATGTGGTGCTAGGAATCAAACATGAGTTCTCCAAAGTTCTTAACTCCTAAGCCATTTCTCTATATTATAGTTTAAAATATAATATTATTTTCTCGTCAAGCCACTGGTGTGGGCAGTCCAAATAGAACACAATTAAACAATGACAATCTGTTCAACTTTTCGTACATGATCTATTTGAATTTTTTTATAGTTGAAAGTACTGAGAAACAGAATCGAGGCACTTTTTCTAAACCATGTTGACTTCCATTTTGTTTACTAATATTACTTTTTGTTCTGTCATGGAAGCAATGTGGACTTTGGAATATACAGTTCTGAATTCACAACTTGAGTTATTTATTCAAAGGCAATTTTTGATCTAAGTAAAAGTTTTTCCTTTGAGAAATTGTCCTGATTGCTGATTTCCCTCTTTGTTCACACAGTCATTTGTTATATGGAATTTATATCTCAAACTCAGTCTTACCTATCAGGCAGGTAATGCATTGTATACAGGCATGGAGGTTACCAACTCAGAAGGGGGAGCTGTCTTAAAACAAATGAATAAAATTCTTTGATTTGAAAACAGTCTAGACTAATGGGGGTTTTTATAATTTGGAAGTGGTTTGGGGATGAAGAAGAAGTTAATGCAGCTCAGATCCAACTGGCTATTGCCAAAGAAGAGTGTTTGTGTGTGTGTGTGTGTGTGTAATATTGTGTTGACAGTTCCCCCATATTTTATAGAGAAGCAATGCTTTAGGAATTCCATTGTATGACAAGGGTAGGAATGTTAGATGTTACCAGAAATGAAGCCTTAAACAGAGGACTAGGTTTTCTTAGTATGCAGGCCTCTCTCTTCACAAACACTGTAATGTTGATTGGATGATGATGCAAAAAAATACTAGTTGATATTATTAGTATTATCATCATTATTATTATTAAATGTTTAGGATGTTATCTCCTGTTAGGTCTGACAGAGAAAAAAGAACAGCAGAGGAGGTGACTGATTCTCACTAGACCAGAATGTTAGGCACATAGCAACATAGAAGAGGTAGCCACCAAAACTGACCACAGAGGCCCAGTGTTCTTCAACATCCTAAAGCAAACAGGATTCTCCTTGTCTCTTGGAAATCATATTTTTCTCTTTCTGGAATTTCTCCCTCAGTTTTCTGGAGTAGTTCAATTACTTCCTTCAGATACTTCTAAAAGAATATATATTGTAAATCATGTGATTTCTGTCCCCTAGATCACTGGCTTACCCATCTTCAACTGTAAGGAACAGAGAGTTTTGGCTGCAACAGTCATCACCAGAAATGAGAAATAAAGAATTGCCAGACCCCATTTCCACAGAGAAATTCCAGAATTGGAAATACTGGTGGATTTTCCAAAGCTACACCAGAACACTTTTCTTTGGTTATCTCATAAGTTATGTCTTCTTCTGCATGATTCTCAGACCTAACCCTCACCTCCAAAGGCAGATACAGAATAGTAGAAAAAAGCTAAAATGGAAGAAAAAATATTTAAATCCAACTTCATCCATGTGCACAGACAACTATTTAATCTTTCTTATCACATATGGAAGGCAAAGATAGCTTCTACCTCTCTGGAATAACATGTAAATGACCACTTTGGGTGCATACTAATAGTTGTTAAAAGACCCATTAGATCACAAGCTATACATGACATAAAAGAGGGAATTCTTTTAGGTAAGCACCAAGAATAATTTATTGCCCTCTCCCTTGATATGTGTTAATGTGTGAAGGAGATCAGTGGCAGCGTGCATCTACCTTATCATCTCTCCTTATATTTATTACTAATTCACAAATTTCCAGTTTTCAGCATTAGGAGTTAAGCTAGACAAAGCATTTAAATAATTTGAACTCACCAAATTATCTCTGAAAAGTAAAAAGGAAAGCTCAACTTAAATACAGATGTGAAAGTACAATGCTGGGTTAATGGACCTTAAAAAAAAGACTCATGAAAGTCCTGTGAAAGGTACTCAGAGAGTGCATAGTTGGTTAATTTTTTTTCAAGAAGATGACTTTAATGCTTTTAAGAGAAAATGAAAGCAGAGCCTGCTTCTGTAGCGAGAAAAGTCAATGCATTTAATCTTTTATTCCCAGTGACTAGCTTCATCAAAGGTACAATTCAGAGACTAACACTTAATTTTTTTTCTCTAATGAGTAAAAGCAAGCTAAAGGCTAAAAGAAAAAGGAAAAAAAGAAACACTTTACTATATAAACATACCTGTCTCATAAAGAGAAATCTAGTTTGGCTGAAATGAAAGTTCAACACAAGTCAAGAATAGTGTTTTTCCCCACCTTGGATGAAAGTACAATTGACTGTGGTCATTGACCAATTGCATCTCAAAACTATTACAAGTCACATAGCAGCTAGACTTTCAGCTACATGTTTGAATTTTGTGAATTTGTTCAAAGGAGCTTTTTACTCCAGAGCATTTCAAATAAGTAACTTCTGCAAATTAATTCAGGAAAAGGTTAATTATGTGTTCTTGATGCTTAAGTGGGTCATATCCAGCTTTTCATGACCTGTTTTTACAAGTAGCTGCAAGTTACTTCATATGCAAGTAAATGTTCTGTAAATACACTGGGGACTTTTCACATCATCACTTGAGTGTCTTCTGGGTACCTCAACCCAGTGAGTTCATATGCTGCCCCCTTAGACTTGAACCATCTCCTCGATGTTCTCTCACTGTTTGACTACTGATCACCTCTGACATGGTACTCTTTTTTAGCTATCATATGCTACACTTCAATAACTCCTGTCAATATCATTTTCAACATTTCTCCTGAATCTGTCCATTCTGTTTTCCCTCTACCCCATCAACAAATTCTTAGTTACAATTCTTGCTTTAACTTCTGCATTTTCTCCAATATATTCCCTTTGCAGAAGGTAAGGCACTTATAAAAACTATTAAAAAAATACATCACATCACTCTGGGGATCAAAGCTTCCCATGCTTCTTCTCCTAAAACAAGTTATGAAATTTCTAGGCTTAGCCTAGAAATTCCACATATTCTGTAACCCTTTCCTACAATAATGTCTTAAAAATTCCAATTTTTTTTTTTTTTTTTTTTTTTTTTTTAGTATTTGATCATTCATCAGGTGGTTTTGTTTTTGTGGAAAGCATTTTCTCACATTATTCAAATGGTTTCTCCTTTTCCCCATCTGATTTTTTTTTTCAAGGAATGTCCTCTTAGAGGTCTGGTTAAAGCATCTGTTCCTATTGTCCATTGCTTCATTCTGTCTCATTGTACCCTGTTTCTTTACTTGTGTGTGTGGTGTTTAGTTGTTTTTACAATTAACAAAAAGTAATCATTATATGTGTTTTCATGTTCTTATCTCCCTATCTCTAATATGTAGAATTCATGAATACTAGTATAGTGTCTCATCAATCCTATTACACATAATAAATGTACAAATACTTTGGAGTGAATGATTAAAAAGCTAGAGATAATAGGTAATATTAGAGCAAGATGGCTTTTTGAGCATTCTTCATCTTCTGGGAATTAAAGCTGGCATTCAAATAAATTATTCAATTCTTTTACAAGTCAGAATTTATAACAAGGCTTTTTAAAGAATTTAGATATTTGAACATTTCTGCCTTTCTGAATAGATAATATATACTTGCCTGTATTTATAATGATTTTCTATGTTCCACTTAAACCTATCTGAGGCCAAATGACCAACCCAATTTCAAATTTTCTCTTTATGTTGAAAGACTAACCAGTCAGTCTAAGGACCCAAGAAGTTTAGACTTATCCTGTTTGGCATAAGGATTTCAATAGATGGGCTTTCCTGTGGTTTGTTCCCATCTCTCTGATATTTTAACTTTTCTTCAATATCTGACTCTGGATTTTTATTATAATATTAAATAAAATTTGTGTAATATCTGGTGCTCAACTTTTGGGGCATGAATTCATAAAAAAGCTTCATAGTCCAGAGTTACAAACTGGCTAGCTAAGTTTTCTGTTAAGAATTAGCCTTCAGCCATCACGTTTCTTCCCCAAAATCACCTTCACCTGGGTAAGTTTTTGGACAGTGGTTTCCCTGTCCTGATGTTGTTTTCTTTTTCTGGATCCACTTCTTGGACAGCTACCACACTAGGTAGGTGCCCCACTTCACAGATAATTTTCATTGCCATTGACAGCAAATTTGGTGAGTCAATTGGGATTTCTTAAGAAGAGGAGTTAGTTTAAAACACAGAGAGAATTTTTTTCACATTAAATATGGACAAATGTATTATGGTGAAAGGTATTTGGCTTTTGTTTGATAATATGATAGAGGGTTTAAAATGAAACCATTAAAGGAGAAGACAATGTAGATGGAATTATCATAATGTCTATTATAAATATTATTTGCTTGATCATTCTTGTTTTAGCCCTAAAAAATTGGTTACTGTGAGTGCTAAGTTGGGTGATATGAGTGTCAAGACACAAATATTAGAAAACTTTGCTAAAACAAATCACAAAGATATCCAAACCCAGAAAGAAGAATTTAAAGAATCAATCTCAACATTGCTGTATAAGATTATAGAGAAATAGCCTAAGGCTTTCATACAGTCAACTTTAATATATTCAGTAGCCTTACAAGAATTGCTAAATGATAGAAACTGTGCAAAGCCTGAATAGACTTTGGTACAAATGTTAGACTTGAGGAGATTCAAGGAAGCAGTAGTCACTTATGGTATGCACTCATCATTTGTAAAACAAATGTTAAATTCCTGGTCAACTTGTAACAGAATTATCCCTAATGACAGAGCAGATTTGGTTACAGCTGTCTTGGAGGCAGTAGATATAGAGGATTTGAAAGTGGTCCAAAAACTAAAAGATATCTTTTCAGAATTCTTACCAAGATTGACTTCAGTGGTAAAGAGAATGGCACCAGATTCAGAAGCTAGGCCAATAATATTTGAATCTCTGACTTATGACAATGCTAACTAACAATGCAAAATGATAATTGGGCCATTAAAGGCAAGATCAGCACCCCTGGAGGATTTGTTTTGGGATATAATTAATATGGAATCTTATCACTATTATGATAATTAGGTAAAAGAGATTATGTATAGAGGTTTAAAGAAAAATCAAAATATTAAATTTTATAATTGTGGAAAGCAAGGTCACCTAAAAAGGGACTGTAAACAAGGTGTTACCAGAAACAATATCTTTGCTGAGAATAATTCCAACAGAATGTCACTCCATTTTGGAATATTCAGAAGGTATGTCAGAGGCAGGTATTGAACCAATAAGTGAAGACCAACAAATGACAAACAAAGTAACTTTTTTCCTTTGGGAAACATCATGAGGGGGCTTTCTCAGGCCCTCAAATCAAATCAAGTTGATAGAAATGGACCCCTCAGAAATCATTGTACCTTTAATAAATAAATAAATTGACCAATTATGGGTAGGAAGTGAACCTTGGCAAAGAGCTTGCACTAATTTTTTGGGGGGAGATTAACAACAAATAGCCTCAAAGCAAAGGAAGTCAATTCATAAAGGGAACTAAGTGGATTCTTCCTCATGTTGTATAGGGAACACCAATTTCTGGAGCCCCTACATTTTATACTGATGCAAACAAGTCAGAAAATGTAAGTAAAGTGGCTCAAAGTCCTTATAATTCTGTTCAAAAGTCAGAATTATATGCTATTATGATGGTATTAGTAGATTTTATAGCCTCTTAATATAGTCACCGAATCTTAGTATTCAGAAAGAGTTGTCTAAACATTGAAACTTCTAACTTTATTCCTTATGAGTTAGAACTTACTACATTACTTATTTTCTGTTACAGGAAATAATCAGGAATAGAAATTATCTCATCTATATAGATAGGTAGATATAGATATCATATATCCAATCCCATACTAAACAAATTTAGTAGAGCTAAATTATCTACTTCAAAGTTATGTTGACCTCAGAATGGAAACTAGAATACATGCTACAATGGGAAAGAGCCTGTTAGACCCTCTAGCACAAAGTAATGATGAAATTGATAAATGGTTATAAAAAAAGTGATAGAGGCCTTAGAGTTTCATAAAAAGCATCACATGAATAGCAAAATTTTTAAAAGGATTTCTTCAAAACTTGGAAATAAGCCAAAGAAACTGTAAACAGATGCCCTACCTGTTCCTTCTATAACCAAACTCTACTACCAGCAGGAAGTAATCTTAAAAGTATACATAGAAATAAAATTTGTCAGATGGATGCATTTTATTTTACAGAATTTGGAAAATTAAAATATATATCATACAATAGATATATTTTCAGGACTTCAATAGGCAACTTCCTAATTCTAAAAAAGCTGATTCTATAATTGCTTATTTGCTAGCAGATATGGCCATCATGGGAATGCCTGTACAAATTAAGACTGACAATGCTTCAGTACATGTCTTTAATAAAACAGGTTTTTGATTATTGTAATATAAAGCATATTATAGGTATAGTACACAATCTTAAAGAGCAAGCAGTATAGAAAGATCAAATTGACCTCTAAAAATATGCTAAATAAAAAGAAATACAAAAGGCCCACAGAAATAGACTACATAATGCTTTATTAACTTTTAATTTTCTCAGTGCTAATGAGAAACGAACAACAGCTGTAAAAACTCATTGCACTATAGAAAAAAAAAATACTGAGCTAAATTATCTACTTCAAAGTTATGTTGACCTCAGAATGGAAACTAGAATACATGCTACAATGGGAAAGAGGTTTTGCTTTTGTTTGTTCAGGTTAAGAAGAGCTGGATTTAAACAGGAGGAATTTCTTGATAAGGAGAAATGATGGCTCATTCAGCTATGTGATAATTCTGTAAGAAAAGTCACCAAACTAGGGTTAGAGCAGAATTTTGTTTTTATCTTGATAGACAAATAGAAATAACCATCTTTCAATAAGTCAAAAGACCTTGCACACCTAGATGTAATAAGAGGTTTCTGGCCTGTCCAGCTGGTGGTCCAGACCCACAGACCTGGCAGTGGCAGACCAACTAGCTCCACTCTCTGGACCTTCCTGCCACTGCTTAAGCCCTCAGAAAGGACTCAAATACTTATATTAATTACATTCTGCTTGGCTTATGTCTCAGGCATATTGCTATCTAGCTGCTGCATCTTAATTCAACACATTTTCATTAATCTGTCTTGCCACGTGGCCAGTAGCTTACTGCATTACTTTTATATGTTGATTCTTGGACAGCTGGATGGCTTCTCCTTTGACTCCACCTTCCTTCCCATCCATGCTCCTATTTCCCCTGCCTACTTCTAAGATGCCTGCCATAGGCCAAGACAGTTCCTAAACAGTTCTAAAACAGAAGGAAGCACTATCCAGAAAAAAATTTGTCAGCAAAGAAAAGTCAGACCTATTGGCATTGTAAATCATTCTGGCCTGAAAAGTCTGGGCCTGGACCAAAGGTTGAGTCTCACTCTCAGCCCCACTTTGTCTCAAATAATCACACACTTTCTGTTTGCCTTTAGCCAATCAGCTTTTATTAAACTCATAGGTGGGACAATTATTTACATTACCAGCATAATCTCAAAGTCTCAAAGAAGACTCAGTATAAGAAACAAGCTGCTTATGGTGGATATAAGGTTTCTGTTCTCACAGGCAAAAGGGAACAGAGTCAAAGATCATTCTTAGTCTCAGCATTTTCTTGGATCAGCTCTGTTTGCTGGAGGCAAGCAAAGGTGAGGCTTTTTTAACTGAAGTTTCCTGATTCAGCCTTAGAGGCAAAACATTTATGAGTTTTTTTTTTTTTTTTTTTTTTTTTAGAGGCTTTGGTGCTAAATACTTAAATGGAGTTAATGAGCAGCAGATGGCAGTGCTTTATTTGATGGTTATATGTACCCTAAAATTCTCCAAGTGGTAATTGTGTAAGATAATTAGTAAAACAGCTAAACCATAGGAAGCTAGACTGAGAGCTGAGTGGAGCCAAGCAGCCACCCACCTTTTATCCTTAAACCAAACCTTGGCAGATTAAAGGTGCAGTACAGAAACAAAGAAATAGAGGAAACTGGGTGGAAGATTAAAGGCATGTAGAAACAGAAAAAAATAGAAACAGCTGGGTGAGTCAGCCACCCTAGCCAAGCAAAAGATAGTCAGAAACAGAAAAGATAAGAGATAAACTACTGAGACAGAATTAAAAAAAAAAAAAAAAAACTATAAATGGTTTAGGGTATGTTTACATATGTTTCCTCTGATTTCTGCATCCAAAACTACTTCAAGAAGACTGACTGAGATGACCCAGCCTTTGTCCATAATCCTAAATTCTTCTTTGGATCTCCATGGGATTGCCAACGCCCCCATTCAACGAGAAGTAGCCTAGAGTACTATGCCCACATTCCCAAAATATGGATTATGGATGTTTGTATTTATTCACAGTGTTGGTTATAAGATGTTATAGGTAATGGGGGAAAAAGGATATTAGATTTGGGGTTCTTGTTTTAAAAAGAGAAAAAGAAGAAATGTAGTGGGATTATGCTGTAATATAAATATTTGTCCCTCCTATGGGTTTAATAAAAGCTGACTGGCCAAAGGCAAACAGGAAGTGTGGACAAGGCTACAAGGCTAAGAAAACTCAGGAATATCTCAGAGCAGAGACAGACACCAGATAGATGCCAGACACAGATGCCAGATTCGCTGCAGCTGCCAGGAGATGCAGAGGAAATGCTGCTTTGAGAAAAGGTACCGAGCCATGTGGCTAAACAAAATGGGTTAGATTGACAACAAGTGCTAGCAAATTATATGCCTGGGCCCTAGGTCAATCAGTGTACACAAAAATAATATAAGCCTGTGTGTGATTATTTGAGGTAAAGCAGGGCCAAAAGTGAGACTAAACCTCTGTTTCAGGCCTGGAAAGTCTGGGCCAGAACAATTTACAAGATATTGGTACAAATACACTCTACAGAATAAAGTCTCAGTGCCTAACATCTATAAATTTTTACTTGTAAAAGAACTTGAAGTTCAAATTCAATTATAAATTAAAGCTGGCTTTGGAGTTGAAATGTGGCTCTCTCCTTCTCTAAAACCAAACATACTTGTTAAAAATGCAAAATCTCTGTATCATATTAGAAGAGCCACCCAATATGGGACTGAAGAATAACCAAAATGAAGGGACTATTCTATTGCTATTAATCTTATTATACAGAAATTTTATGTCGGGGCTGGAGAGATGGCTCAGCGGTTAGGAGCACTGTCTGCTCTTCCAGAGGACCCGGGTTCGATTCCCAGCACCCACATGGCAGCTCACAACTGTCTGTAGTTGCAGTTCCAGGCAAACACCAAGGCAAATAAATAAATAAAGTTTAAAAAAAAAAAAAGAAATTTTATGCCAAAAATATAATATGTATTTTTAAACATTTTGTCATGATATTAATGTTTATATAGAGTACTAGTTAATTCTAAGAAAAAAGGCTTTAATCTAGCTTCCTGTACATTGTTCTTTTATTAGTTTTCTGCAGAGAATAATGATGATGCTTAACTGAAATCTTTGAAGTCTCCAAAAGGAAGATGGGGCCCTACAAGGATGATTTCTCATGGACTATTAATGCCACTAGACTGGAAAATGCCAACTAGAGATTGTGGAATTCAAACTGTTCAAGACAATTTTGAGGTAACTAGCTGAGATCAACCAGCCTCACAGACTACTCTAGTCAAGACTTGAAACAAGCTCTGCACTTTCCCATTATACAGAGACTGGACAACAAATGACGTAGCTATATACCTCAGGATTCTAAAATTAACAAAAAAAAATTATTTTCAGGATCCCCTAAAGATGCTGTCACCCCCAGACAGCAGGAAGTAAATTTAAGAACACAATACCAACATGTCTAAGAGGTGTAGTGGCTGGGTTTTTTTTTTTTTGGTCTTTCAGTAGGTTTATGGATAATTATCATATTTATGGTGATTGGTTACAAATTGTTATTGCTTATGGTTAAGAAAAAAGCTAAACAAGGAAGATTAAGGTTTTTGTTTATAAAAAAGAAAAAGATAAAAAAGGATACAGATATTATAGAATAAAAGGGTAGATTACTGAATCTACTTTTAAAAAGCAGTTGCTAGTTTTAAATATTTTTACATTGGATTGGATTTTTTTATTGTATACAATTTGTGTATGCTGATACAAAGTTGAGATTATTTTTGTTACTGTACATATATTTCTACTCTTGTTCAAGGTCTTGTACCTATACAGTTTATCTAACCATAATGCAAATTGCTGGTCCTTGAAAGTGATTATTATCAACTAATCAGGATATAAAGAAATACAAGTTAGTAGTTACTACAATTAAACTTATACTCATATATATTTTCAAGGTCAAACAGAGATACTTTTTTTCACAAGATGTAATTTTATTTTACTTTTTATATTAATTTTTTCCTCTCCTACCCCTTCTCCCAGTTCTCTTCCTTATCCTCCCACCTCATTCACTCCCCAGAGAAGGCAAGGAATCCCAAGGTAAGTCAGTTCAGTCTGGTCTATCCAGTTGAGGTAGGACTGAGTCCCTCCCCCAACTCTCAAGGATAAGAAAAAGTGTTTTCTTGCTAGGTATGGGCTTCAAAAAGCCAGTTCATGGACCTAGGATAAACTCTGGTCCAATTGCAAGAGGCCCCAGAAACTGTTCATGTCTTTCATCAGGGGGTCCTGATCCATTCCATGAAGATTACTCAGCTTTTATTTCAGAGTTTGCAAGCTTCCGACAGCATGGGACTGCCTACTCCATGGGTCTCCCCATCGTGATCCCAATCTCTCTGCTCATGTAATCTCTTCTCCTCCTCTTCAGCTGAATCAGTAGCTCAATCAGGTGTTGCCATTGTGCAAGAAAGTGCCCTCACTTTAAATGCTGACAGTATGATGTACAAAATGGACAAGTAGGATACATAAGAAAGAACTGCTAAACCTTGCCAGGACAAGATAGGAAGGTCTTTAAGAATATGCTTTACAGATAAGTCTGTCAGCTATGCTAGGCCTGTGGGCTGAAAATATATGCCCCAACACTATAGAGTAACGTTGGGTGATTGTCCAGGCAGCCAGTTGTTTCTGTTATTTTTCACATTTTTTTGGAAGTCACTTGCTTGCACTTCCTGTTTAGTTAGTTAATATTATTTCCTTCTTGGGTCTCTGAGGGAGTTGGAGATGGAATAGTTATATTTATAGATTTTTCTAGTTATAGATTAAGAAAAGAAACTCATTAAGAGGTGTAAAGTGTATAAGTTTGAGAGACATCAAAAGATAGTTTCCAGTTGTTAGTACAAGTTAGAAAGTGAATTAGATAAAATCCTTTGGACTCACCAAATAAATAATGGAATATTTTCTTTGAATTTGTCAATTGTTAATAGAGTAGACACTACTGATGTAATTATTGCTTGTATATTGTATATAGTTATTGTACCTATTATGTATAGTTTTCTCATATTAGTTATAACCTTCCTTTTTTGACACATAAGGAGATATGTGGTGATATATTGTATACTTAATAAAAATAGTCTGGAATATCAGAGGACAAGCCACCCACATAGTCAAGCCAAGGTCAGGGAGTGGTAGCATACACCTTTAATCGTAGCTCTAGGAGAGTTGAATCGGGAAAGGAAAATAGCTGTGTGAGGAAAAAAATATAAGGTGCAAGAGAAGGAGGAGGAGGAAGAGGAGGAGGAGGAGGAAGAGGAGGAGGAGGAGGAGGAGGAGGAGAGGTTGTTCAGCATATTCTGTCTGAGCAACCAGTCAGTCTGAGTACCTGTTAAGATAGGACATAACTCTGTTGGGCCTGAAGTGTTTGCTGGGTGAAAATGGGCTATGGTTTGTTCCATATCTCTCCGATATTCCAGCTTTTCCCCAATATCTGGCTCTGTATTTTTTTTATTATAATACTAAATAGATTTTGTGCAATAAACATTCAATTGGGTTTTCTCTCTCCTAATTTCACATAACTCCGACTTATGCATCATCATCTATTTTTTAGAGTCTTTTCTCTTCTTCACTTTTATGTCTCATGTTACCCTGGTCCAGAGTCCACATTTCTACCCATTCTATTGTTTGCTTCCTCCTTTTCACCTTTAACTTTGGCAATATTCAATGCTCTGATATTTCTGATTTTTTTTTTTTGGATAAATTCTTTGCTATGGATGAAGCATTTATTGATTAGTCAGCTTTTATTTCAGAGTCTGCAAGCTCCCAAAAGCCAGACACAAACAATCATTTTAAGATCACCCCCTTATCTCTTTAGCTTTATCAACATCAGAGCACCACTCTTTGCTGTTTATGAAAGGAAGTATCACTACTATGTTGCCCAGGTTACCCTTAAGCTCCTGGGCTCAAGTGTTTTGCCTGTTCAGTCTCTCTAGTACATAGGACTATAGTGTTTACATCAACTCTCCTGGCTAGAATTGTATTTCTGAGATTGCTGGGTCAAACAAACAGTGGCATTTGGAATATGCACAATCCAGGGAATGTTATTGGTTCTTGGAACTGGAGGCCTGGTCAGGCAGAAAGATAAGGAAAAAAACAAAAAAAATTCATAATTTAGAATGTATTTGAGACATTTGTGAGACAACTAGTTACCATCATATAAAAAGTACAAAATTTTTCATAACAAAATGTGGACTGTTGAATGGCTTTTAAGTGTCCTAAAATCCAAACAGAAGCAGAGCCCAGCCTAGTAGTGAAGGTTGTTACCTGCAGCCTTTGTGTGGAGGATCATTGATGAGAACAGATTAAAATCTGGGAGCAATAAGACTCAGTTGATGGAAAAGGACTGAGTCTATAGTAAAGATATTCAGCTGTAACAAGTACAAAATGTGTCCACTGGGCCTGGGTGAGCCAACATGCAAACACATGAGTTTTAGTTCATCAAATGATTCACTGTATGGAAATATCATGGTTTAATAATAAAATCCACATCTTTGACATTGGTTAAACTGATCTTATACTATGTATTTCTCTTTTTAACCTCTGAGAAAATTTAAATAGATAAAATAAACCAGCTGTACTATATTAACACTTTACTTTGAGGGCCATATTGATTTCTCTACTTTAGACCTTTGTATATGAGAAAAATTAGGATTGAAAAAGAGATATCACACATTTCAGACAACTTGCCTGAGTATATTATAAGGATGAAACTAAATCCCAGGTAATGATGACAACAGTAGGTGCGACCAAACCTTGATCAGGACTGCTTAGATACACTTATCTTTGGTCCTGCATTTAAATTTACCCTCACTTCAAAACCCTATAGATGGAGTGGAGGACAGGGGTCACTGGATAGCATTGTTCCTCTTCTCACTGTGGCCACATTAAATAAATCTCCATTTTCTGCTCTCTATTAAACAAAAAGGAAATAATAAGATGATGATTAACCTATCACAGGTTGTAAAAAGACTGAACCAGAGGCAGTATATTATTTTCTAATTAAGGTGTCAAGTAGTAAGAACTTTGAATATGGCGAGAGATTTGAAAGTGAGAAGAAAAGAATCCATGTCATATTTAAGGGAAAGTTAAGTTCCTAGTGACAACCTGTCTAAGAGATAAGAAGAATGATATCAATTAGGAACCTAAGCTATTCACCTTAATGATAGTTTTTAAGATTAGGGTCTTTTTACAAAATGGGAAGGGGAATAAGCCTTTAGAGGAAGCCCCTGTGCCTTAGTGTCATTTCTGCAGAGTTGATGCAGTTACAAGTAGGAATCTGAATGTACATGCGTGACTCTTTGTACATGAAGACTCTTTATGTAGAAACAAGTAACTTCTTAAATTGAAAGTTAATAAATTAGATTATAAATTTTAAAATGTGTTTTTTTCTGAAATCCTTAAATTTAAAAGCAATTGTATTCATAAATTTGAAAAATTACATGGAATATCAACCATTGTTTGAAAAGCAGTCTTCAGTGTTTGGTTAATATCAATTATTTAAATAAATGTCATCTACAGAGTTCAA
This sequence comes from Sigmodon hispidus, assembly GCA_004025045.1. Classification (NCBI taxonomy): domain Eukaryota; kingdom Metazoa; phylum Chordata; class Mammalia; order Rodentia; family Cricetidae; genus Sigmodon; species Sigmodon hispidus. The sequence goes on from PVIH01000766.1 coordinate 183,401, forward strand.
GAAATATGTCCATTGGTAACTGTGAATACAACATCACATGCACGGAAAATTTTAGAAGCCAGCTCCTATGATATCATTCCCCTTTGACATCAAAGACAAGTCAAACAGACTCATGCAATACAGACTGCCCAGAAGAACAAAGGCTGTCTATGATTGTCACTTCTACAAGAAACATCATCTTGAAAAGGAAATATTGGCTGGAGAAGCAAAATATGATAGAATGAAATGCAAAGCGTATGCTAGACATGAACAAGCAAATGGATAAAGAGACTTCATCTATGGTCATCTCAGTCTTTATCCACTTTGAACTTTTTCAGCTCTTCCACTCTTATTTTCCGGCAGATTGCCTTCCCATGCTTCAGCTTTACTCTCATCCCCATCCCTCCATCCCTCCTTTCTCCTCTATGCTCAGTTTAAAGAAGCAGCAACTGCGCATTAAGGTGTCCTTTATAGTCTTAGTCATATCAACATTACTTCTTTCAGATTATAAACCTTAGAGAACAGGGATCACCATATTTTGCCAAATAAAAATGACTTTTATGGATACAAAAGTATCCACAAAGGTTAACAAGACCTGTCTTAGTTTGGGTAAGATGAGGTGTTATGTAAGAACAGCCTGGAAGAATGGAATTTCCCCAAGGAGGATTTAGGTGAACCTGCTGATGAGAATATTTTTCCTATTTTATATTTTGGGTAGATACTAGGGAAAACATAAAAAAAATCCTGAGTATTTGGAGGGAAATACATAAAAGAATGAGTGTGGGGAGCCTTTGCATGTTTAACTCAATCTACCGAGGCAATTAAAACTCAATTTCCTGCCAACCTATCTTTCTCAGGCAATGTCCTCAGCCTCCTAAATTTATGGCAGATATGCGAAGAGCAATTTAGGCAACTAAATTAGCAATTTAGTGGAAAGGATTGTGGTGATTTAGACGATTTTGAGTTGTGAGGTAGCTGGGCAGGTGCCTAGGAGTCCAACAAGATTTTAACTTCTATCATGTCAGTTAAGTGATTCTATAATCTATCACCTGCTCAGCCTGCCAAATAACCTGTGATTAGTTTTCTTGACAGACTGGCAGGATCTATAATAACCCAGGAAACCAGTCTGTGGGCATGAGGGATTATCTCTGTTATGGTAAGTAAGGTGAACAACACTCCATGGGTTGGGGCTATGGACTAAATAAAGACAAGAAAGAGCTGAGCACCAGAAATGAGTCTGTGTTATTCAACTATGGTTGCGGTAGTGACCAATTATCTCAAGCCACTGGTGTCATGACAGATAGTACCTCAAACTGTGAGCCAAAAAAAAATGATCTATTTTTTTTTCTAATCATGCCTATTGATTTCTCAAGTTGTTTTTGTCAGATATTGATAAGAGAAATGAGACATGTGATGAAGATATCACGACCATGAACCTTCCCTGTCAATCGTATGAACCAGTAATTTGAAGAGTCTTCACTGCTCTTTCTTTTCTCTTGGCTTGTGTGCTTTGTAGAGTTGGCCATGGTGGAAGAGACTCTGTTCAACAAATGACTATCTTGTCATATACTCATGAGACTAGACAGAAACCCATCAATAGTCTACATGGCCATTCTGTCCCTGTCACATTCTCAGTCTTTACTCAGTCCTACTCCTATCAGTGAGGGTAGAGAGTGTCTTGTATTTTCAATCTACTTTAGTTTTAAAGATAAATTTTAAAATTTCAAGAATAAATGAAATGAATTGGCAAAAATCTTCATTTCTTTTGTACTCTCCAGTAGCTCAGACTCCCCAGTAGCTCTTACCATCATGGAACTTTCTGGTTTTGCTTTTCATGTTATTGTTTTAAGATACATTAAAAATCTTTATCAGAGTTTTGGCAACTTAAAGGGCAACCTAAACTTAGTTCTTTTACAACCTCAGGTAATCTGAGAGTTGAGCAGTTGATATATATATATATATATATATGTATATGTATATGCATATATATATATATGTATATGCATATATATGCCAATTGGATGGCCAATTGGATGGCTAGAAGACTATTTCTGCATTAGAAGGGAAATGATCATTTTTCAAGAAATCTAGTCCTGTATCTTACAGATCCATTTATAATTTAGAATATGTTAGATCTAATGAGATGGCTTTGGAAGCAAAGATGTTTGCAGCCAAGCCTGATGATCTGTGTTTAATCTCTGGTACCCACACATGAAAAGAGAGAACTGACCCTCCAAGTTGCCATGTACCTCATACACATGCTGTTAACATGCACATGTTCACATGCAAATATGTATAAATAGGTTAAAGTAAGGTGAAACTCTAAACTGGTAATGTTCATAGAAAGATAACTTTATCTAATCATGTCCATTGATTTTTTTTGAGATAGGCTCCCAGTCTGTCATTCTGTCCTTGAATTTGCTACCATGACAGAGAATGACCTTGAATTCTTGATCCTTTGGCCTCTGTCTCTGAAGTGCTAGGATTTAAACATGTATCATTGTTATTCACAACTTGATCACTTTTATAGAGGAAAATTAATTATTGTTTTTATATAATCAGTAGTTCAAAAGTACTCCAGGGCAATTGAAAACAGCTGGTTGTCTTAAGTAAATTAAATTTATATTGTAATTGATACTATATTAAATGTGCATAGCATATTCTCCTTAGAGCATGACATTGCATTTTGTCACATTGTCCTGATATCATACATATTATATCAGCAGACTCTACATTGTTGAGATTTATTTAGTGATATCTGTCAATATTAGTAAAGTACCAGCGACACTCTAGCCTCATGTGGCTGTCTCCTAACATGGGAGCCTTTACCCTGAGCCAGACTTCCTTTTCTGCATGGAAAAGGGAAGTATAGCCTTCACAGAGAGGCTCAGTTTTGTCACTGAGCATTCACTTTCTGGTGGCTTCCCAAGGCCCCCACTTCTAACTCATCTACTATTCTTTTTATATACCCAAACTGTGAACTCTTCCACTTATTTGTTGCTCTTAAATTTTTCATTTATTAATTTATTACCTTTTCTTCCAAGGATATCTTTGGTTGTTTTTCCTTGAAGCTGGATTATTCCAAACAGTGAAGCAGAATACTTAAGCTTCCCATTGTCCCAAGACAGCACCTCAGCCAGTGATGCCAGGAGAACATAAAGGGCACAAGGGTGTGATTTAGTGTGGAGCTAATTCATGATGACACGCTGGGATTGCTTTGTAAACAAAGACGTATCCATGGTCATTCTCCTCCCACTTTGTCATCTAAAGAATAATCATTGGCCACCAGTTAATAGTCTCAAAATTCAATTGAGATATAACATTAAGTAAGCCAAGATCATCCTATTTGGCAGGGAGTTATGGTTAAGTGAAAAAATCCTGCTCACAGGTAAGTATCACATTGGGGGAGAGGACCAAACCTTCCAGTGACCCTGGGAGCCAGAGGAGATGTTTCTGCAACAGCTGATGAACCTTTTGGAAAGTGGCTTTTGTGGCACACTCCAGTGGTTAACTGGGAACATGTCAAATGGATTGAGAACAGTCCACTACAGTGAAGGGGGGCACTTTTGCAGAGGCTGGGTGGTGTGAGAGGAATAATATGAGGACTAAGCTACAAATTAAACTGTCATCTGCAGTGAAGCATTTAATGGGAGAAGGAAATGAAGCAATAAGAAGTTTGTACAGGAGCATCGTATCTGTTCTAACACCTCTAAATACCGAGTTGCGCATGGTAGGAAGGTCACTGATTTCAGCTCTGAAAAATGGTAATGAATGTCTAAGTGAGGACTGCTTACAAGAGGGAGTTCCAAACAGTCTGAGGCTTAAGGGGGAAAAATTGCACAGTATTTCATTGAGAGAGAGAGAGAGAGAGAGAGAGAGAGAGAGAGAGAGAGAGAGAGAGAGAGAGAGAGGTGTTGTGGATAATAAGATTTGTTGGCAAGTACCTTAAGACAAAACTCATCCCACAAACTGACTGATCTAGAGCATCAGTTTGACACATCAGCTACTTGCTAGCTGGGAAATATTCTTAATGTGACATTAGCGCATTCTAAAATTTATTTTGGGTTGAAGAGAGGGCTCAGGGTTAAGAGAATATACTTCCCTTGAAAGAAATGAAGTTCAGATCCAACACCTTCTTCTGGCTTCCATAGACACCTGCACATACATACACTTACACAGGGAGAGAGAGAAAGAGAGAGAGAGACAGACAGACAGAGACAGAGAGAGAGAGAGAAAGGAGAGAGGGAGGAAGAGACAGAGAGAAAGAAAGAATTAAAAGTAAAATAAACTTTTTAAAACAACATTTTATTCCATGTTTCTACACAAAACCCAGAGGGTCATAGAAGGAAAAGTATAAAGTATTCTCAGGAAGTTGAGTCTACTCTTTTCAAATCCTCTTACACACCCAGCTCTTAGCAATCAAGAGAACCAAGGGAGAAGTGGGTTCCTTTTCTTTGCTAAAAACCTCAGCAGAGGATGATGATTATGAGGCACATCAGGCTCTGAGATGCAGAGAAACACTGGCCTGATACAGCAGCCTAAGAGCAGAACACATCACTGTCCTCCCTGCTCAACAGAGAAGAGAGCAAGAGCATCTGGAAGGAAAGTGTAGCTTTAAAATACATGAGGATAATGGACTTGACAGAGGCTGAGGGGCATCAACACAGGTGTAGTGTAATGTGCCAGGACTGTTCAAGGATGGTATCATTTGTATCCATAAAAAGGAGTCATAAGGGAAATTTAAGCCATAGCAAGAACCATAATTTAGCTAGTAATATAGGGAAAAATATGTAGATACTTTTACATCTTTTGATGTCACTGGAATCTTGTAAGTAAGGATTGGTGACATTAGGCATGAAATAAGAGGCAGCAGGAACAAAAGTAAGAATTGTACAAGGCAGAAGCATATACCTCTGCTAAGCCAGCTGAAGGACATTTGATGAATGTCTGTAAGCACTTGCTATCCTAGGGCCGGCAGCGTGAGAACAATGTTCAGATGTTTCTGAAGGTGACCCTGGATTTTCATTGTGTTCCCCCGAATAATCTAGATAAACTGAATTGTAGGGAATAGATTTCCCCTGTAGGCTGCATCAACTATCAGTGTGTACAGGAGCAGTGGCCTCTTTCCTACAAAGGAGGAGCACATTCATTGCCCCGTGGGCACAGAAGGGGCAGGCACTGTTAGTGGCTGTCACTCAGACTGAAGTTCTGCTATCAAGATTGTTTTCTCCTTCATAGACAATGCTGCACTCATTCCTGTGTTTAGTAGTGGGAAATGAAAGTGAGGAAGAGCCCACTATACTGAGAGGAAGCATCCTAAGATGATAGGAAAATGAAAGGAGCAGGATCATAACTACACCTTCAGAAGAATCACAAGATGATGGGCAATATGAAGGCCCTGGGTCATAATTACATCTTCTCTTTTCTTACTGCTTCATGACTTTATCAGTTTCTCAGCTACTTCAATCCTCTACAAAGTCTACTCCATAACCCATGGTTTATGTGCTGCTGTAAAATTTGTATTAGACACTGGAGAATGACAGATGATAGCCATTAAAGGACCCACATTGCATGATCCAGAGTAGTCACATGAATGATTCAGCTGCATCTGGCATAGCCTACTGCTATAAATTGTGGTAATGATATCTCAGGCCTGGACTGCGGTTAGACCAAGGACTTACCAAAAGTCGAAAAGACACCCACAAATTGGCTGTCGCTCTGACAGTGCTGTAGAATAAAAGGTTCTAAATGTTCCTCCAGCCATCAGGATGAGCCTTGATAAAGTACTCCACACTAATTAATGTGACCAATGTCCTTAGAATCTATATCTATATTAATTGCCAAATTGCCTCTTCAATTAGTGAGTGAAGAAAGGTTAGAAACCAAGTAAATACATGGCTGAGTCAGGTAATAAGTCTAAAGGGAAATGGAAATTATGAATATTGATATTTGCCTTGCCATTCTTATAGTTTCACATGACTCTTCAATTCACTAAGCTATATTAGGTGAATAATCACTTGGTGGCAAACAGGAAAGACATTTTACTAGTTAGCGTTAACTATTAACTTGATATAGTCTAGAAATGCGTGGTAAGAGAATCTCAGTTGAGAGATTTTTTCAGATCTGATTGGTCTGTAGTTATGTTGTTGGAAATTGTCTTAATGGTAACTGTTATAGAAGGACTTGGCCCAATGTTGGCAGCACCATTCCCTGGGCAGGTGTTCCTGGCCTATGTGAGTCTGAGCCAGCAAAGTTACTCCCTGGTTTCTGCTTTAGTTTCCTGTTTGAGTTTTTGTCCTGATTCCTTCAATGATGTGCTACATCCTGTGAGCTGAACTAGACCCCTCCTTCTCTCAACTTGCGTTTGGTCTGATTTTCTTTTCTTTTTCAGCAACAGAAAAAAAGACCTTAATAAGTATATTAAGGTTATATATATATTTTATATTTTGATCCATAAGATGATGTAGAATTTAAAGCACAGAGGGAACTGCTTTGAATGCACTTAGAATCAGGAAAATACCGATTGGAGTTGATAACTCAGACTGATCTAGATTTTACTAGGTAGTTCTAGTCCATGTCCTATGAAGGCCACAGTCTAAGCAGCAAAGGTATTCCTGAGCATCTACAATGCATTTAAAATCAACTTGGGGTATTATGATGGACTTGCAATTTTGTCTGTGCTTTGAAATGGTGCAATTGTAGTACCAATGCTGATAGATGGACAAGTCACCACGCTAGAGTGTTTTTCAAATTCCATCATGAGGTGATACACACTTTGGTTTCAGAAAGCTGAAGCATTCTGCTCCTATGCAGGTCCATCTGAATAAGATCAAATTTTAAACATCTATTTCAGATAGGGCAGATGAGAAGATTAAAATCTGCAATGCTTTTAATGCACACTGAAAATCTGTTTCAATTGACTGTTCACAATTTACTTGGAAGGATAAGACCTGAGACCATTTGTCTATATTTCAAAGTGTCAAAAATTATTTTCTTTTGGATTCAAAGAAAATGTGACACTTTTATTGAGAATAGAACACAATTGTTTTTTACATTGTGTGTGTGACAGAAAGACAGATTGATTGATTGATTGATTGACTGATTGATTCTTGGTTGCTTTAGTCTGTTGGCCTTTTCAAAAGTATGAAACATGGTAGAAGAAGCAGTGTGGAACATGCTATATATTCCTTTCAACCTTTAAGGAACACTTCTTCTCTGTACCAAGTCAGAATCCATTGTTGCTAACAGAATTTTTAGACAAATTGTCGTATAGGCCATTTGTGTACACGGCTGCTATACTACAGTTCCATACGGTAAATGGAAAAGCAAGAGCAGGACCAAGGGCTTTGAATATACAACAGACTTTTCAAATGCTGTGATTTCTATTTAAGTGAAACCTCCTTTACCTAAGTCATTTATCGGGATGCCCACTGTAGTCAGACATCTATGGAGTCAACCAGAGAGTAAATCCTACAGAGTTCATAAAAGGAATTCTAACCACAGTGTGACAAGGTTTGCTGTTTGATGGTTTTTAGAAAAAACTGTAGAGAAGTCTACTTTTCTAGATATATCGATATTTTAAGAGAAACAGTTACACATGACTCCCTGGCTGGAACCCTTTTGGTGGTTAATGTTGGTGCAGAATATGGTCTAGCACTTTGTTTCCTTTCTAGGCTAGTAGCCATTTTACAGATGACTGTTATCATCTCTCTCTGATTGCAGCTCCAATTTTAATTCTCTTTGTCTACAGTTTTTTTTTTTTTTGGTGGGGTGGTTTCCTTTATCTAGGACAATTATGACTTTGCTGCAAAAATTTACCAGCTCAGATACATATAGAAAAAATTACCTGTCCTTCCAAAATATTCTCAGTTTTTTTTTTTTTGTCCAGTGTGTCTTGATATTTTCTGACCCTCCATCTTTCTGTACACAAGACTCAAATCTTCACATTCTGAAAACTGAAAGTTTTCCCCATAGTTTGAAAGCAAAATATGGTCTCCTTACTGTTGTGCAAACCAGATTCCTCTTACTGTGAAGCTATTCTGAAAGAAAGCTCCTGTCTCAGAGCTCCACGGACATAATAGATGTCAGCTCTTTGTAACATTCCTAGGCCCACATAGACCTAAGAACCAGCATTTTTCTTTAATATTTCCCCTTTTGGAGATAATTAGTCATGTGGCCTAGACTGTTTTTGAATTCACTATGTGGCTGAACATAGTGTTAACTACTGACCTTCCTGTTTCTATATCACCAGTACTAAAATTATAGCTGTGTGGCACCATACCAGGTTTCTGGATATTTCATATATAACCTCTTCCTATGGGCACAGATGAGTTAGGAATTCTGAAGTATGGATCTAGCTCTAGTCTTTCATGACTTCATGCTCCTGTTTGTGTCCTCTGAAGCCAGGCAAAATCAAACAGATAGTTCCGGGATGACTGTGTGTGTCTCAAAGGTCCATTCAGTTAGATGAACAATTTTTCCATCAGCCTTCCCTAGAAAATCCCATCTGTTTTTTGGCTAAGGGTCTAGGCCCTTAAGCTTCCTAGAGGCTGCTGCTTTGTAAGAGGGTTTGTATCCATCTTTGCCGTTCAAAGGGAATTGGTGTGACTGAACACTCACTGGGAGCATTTTCTAAAGAACAATTCAAAGTTCCATGGCCTCAGGGTTTCTCTTAGAGTACACCTCTCTGAATTTCTATGCTTTTACAATCTAGAGAGGCTGAAAATTTACCTGATCACCACATCCAGCTCCTTTTTTTCTCTCAGTATGTATCTCTTACATTTATTATACACAACAAACAGCCAGGCTATTATTTCAACACTATGAATTTTCACCCTGGCTTCTTTTTCTTTCCTTGTCTCTTTCTACTGGTGTTTTATTGTCAGTGATAAGAAGGCATCCAGCTGGGTCTTCAGCTCTTCTTTTTTGCCATCACAGGCTCATCTTTTATAGCATCTGCTGTTCATGTCCTGGTAGGACACCATTCTGATTCCTGCAACTGTGCATGGAGGACGCCTTTCCTTTCTTGGGTTTAGAAACCCTAGGTCCCCCTTTTGTTTCAGTTATGATGCATTGCCTTCAACATTCATATTTTCTACATTGTTCTGATGCTTAAATATATTTTTTAAAAAAATTATGTTTTTTCCCCACTCCTGTTTCTTTGTTACCACTATCAGAGCCATAAATGTCTGTATTTTTTAAAGAAGGATTCCAGGCAAATAAAACTTTTTCTAACAATCACTAAAAGTCTTCCAGCATCTTTCTAACACCCCATTATAAGACCTTGTCTACATTTTTTATGTTTATTCCAGTGGATACTTCCAAGTACCACAGTTTAAATTAGTGCCTACTGCTGCAAAAAACTACAATCCAGCAAAAACCAAACCAACCAAACAACCAAACAAAAAACCATATGCTTACGAACTTAAAACATCTATTTATTTTATTTTATTAATTATATTTGTTCTTTGGCACTTTCTCTCACGTATATAATAATTCATTCTGATTGATTATTCCACTTCATTCTTTTCAAGTCTTTATCTCCCTCTCAACATCCACACTCAGTTCCCTTTTCACATTCATAGCACAGTCAGGTACGTGTGTGCAAGCGTGCATGTGTGTGTCTGCATGTGTGTGTGTATGTGTGTTTCCTTGAGTTCAAAAAGAGCTTTCTATGTGACCAAGGATATGAAATGTCTAGTGGAGTCTGGTGGGCTCCCCTGTGACTATACAACTGAAGGTAATGACTCCGCTTCCCCTGAATTTTTTCAGTAGCAGGAGCCTGAGTCTGCTATGAAGTCACCTTTGCAATGACTGTGATCCACACAGGAGATAGCATTGCACTGCCCTTCTCCCTGGCCCCTCCTCTTTTTTCCTAAGATACTGACAGAGCCTTAGAGGGGATGAATGGTCTAAATGCCCTGTACAGGTTGTTCAGCAAACCTTTGTGGGTTAAAATTCCAACATTTGCTTAACTGGACTAAAATCCAACTGTTCCTTTTTGTTAGCTTTAACAGAAAACCTGCCTCCTTGAACTTTTTTTTACTCTGAAGAGACTATCTGTATTCCTAGGATCTATTCCTCTTCTGCATTTTTCAAGACCAATAACATTTTATCACATCTACTTCCTCCTTATCTTATATTTTGCAGGAAATATAAAATTAATGTTCATCCCACTAATGTATCTTACACTATAAATTATAAAGTAAGCGTTTTGATTATCAAGTTCAATTTTATAGTGTTGTTATCAAAAATTTAGTCTTATATGGGTGAACTTTAACATACTAACTCAAAGCAAATGCAAAGTTTGGTAGTTATTCATATTACCAAAATGAAACAAGTCTTTTACTATTTTTAATTTGTAGGTGAGCCTACTCTGGTACCTATGTTAAAATGTTATAGCTACTCAATATCAAAAATAAGTTGAAATACCAGTCACCTAAGTCCCGAGACTATTTTATGGTTTCCTACTGAAGAACCTTAACACTGACGCCAGCTTTGTAAGTCTGTGCCATCAGAGGGACAATCTTGAACAGGATATCTAACCTCGCCAGACCTGTAGATAAAATGGAATGAAACTAAGCTACAGTTCCCAAGTCTGCTTTATGAAGTTCTCTGCAGGATCATTAGAGTCACTCAAGAGTTAAGAGGCATTTATGGTCACATCCCTGATACCTGATTCTGTAGGTTTTCTATATTTGACTTCATACAGAATGTCATTGGGAAAAGATATTTATTATTAAAAAGAAATTCTTAGTAACCAGACCTAACGTTCTATAGTAGCTGAACTTTATATAAGCCTATGTGTGGCCTCATGAGGCATGTGGTAGATAAAGAAAGACTCAGATTACACAAAGACTACCCCAGGTGTGTGATGGGCATCTCCCAGGGCTGCTGTTGTTTCTTACTGCTATATGAGTGAACTTCTTTGAAGACAGATTCTCAATGTGATATCCTTGGTAAATATAAGGACTGTACCCAATGGTGTTCTCACTTCCTTGTGCTTTTACTTTAGATAGCTCACAATGTCTACAAGCTTTCTTATCCTTTATATCTGTTTATTGAAGAAAACCCTTTCTTATAAAATTTAAATGTGCCAGTGAAATTACTTGGGGATTCAAAGAATTTCTAAATGTACATGGTCTGTTTTGACCATATATTTATAAACATATAAGCTTCATATGTATGAAAACAGCTTTAATTAATTTCAATGAAGCCATTATTTCATCAGTCAAAATATTTTATTAATGTCTATAAAAAATATGTTAGATTATTTCTGAGTTTTCAATATTGACAGGGATAGCTATTACAGTTTATATTTAAACTTATTTCATGAAAGGTTAAAATATGATAGAATACTTTATTTAAGGATAACCACTGGAAAAAAGAGTGAAATAGAAATATAAATCACAAATAATGAAAACATCCATGCTCTGTGAGACTTTAAAGTCACCTACACTTCTAAAATAGTTCTTGACAATAGTATGTAGTTTAACTATGAAAGTAGAATACAAAGTGAATTTGAGGGCTATTTCTGCTTCCCACAGAGCATGTAGGATGAGACTATTTTCTTAGCATCCTCTGCTACTTGTTCTACACTTCTTTTTGTTAGCAATAATATAAATGTTCAACAAACATTTGAATACTAATGACTAGGTGTAGGTAATGGGCGAGTGTGTGTTGCTTGAATTCACTGACTTCATTGGCAAGAGTAGCTTATAAAATGCAACACAATACACAACAAGCTAAACCATAGAAGAATAAGAGAGTGTGGAGACTTTAAGTCTTCTTGGCCCAAGGATGACTGGGAGCCTTATTATGAGGATTCTAAAATAGCTGCCTTGGAGTGACTGCTCCCTTTCAGTTTTATTGGCTAATCAGTCTGCCATTCATGCTAAGCTGTGAATGAGCAGGATAGCAATCAAAGCTTTTAGATTTTGCTAGAGAAACCTGCCTCAATTTCACACTCAAGTACACTCACTTCTGGTTGTTTGTGACTTTTATGGATATAGTTCTCATGTTTTTGAAGATCACAAAAAGAACTTGAAAGTTCATACCATGTAGCAATTTATCCTTTTATAAGGAGCAATTTGGAGTCTTATGCTTCAGAACATAATAAGCAAGAGAGTGTCACTGAACAAGTGAGTGGGCCTGGGCTGTCTCTAAACACCTACACTTCAGACTGGCTATTATTGTTCTATACTTTTGCTGTCTCATAATAACTCTTCAGTGGTAAAATTCATATTCTTGAAAAGAAAAATCTTTTGCTGGTTCAGTGGAAAAAATGAAAGGAACATAACATGGCAGTGACATGGTTCTTAGTTAGAAAGTAAACATGTTTGAAGAATAAAAACTCGTATTAGAAAGGGCTCAATTACAGAGAAGGTAAAAAATGATTCCTTTTTCCAAAAGCTCAAAGGAGAAAAAGGAAAGGATGAACAGGGAAAACATAGAGTTTCACTTTGGGAGCAGGGGAACTATTCTCCACGACTCTGCATTGGTAGACATTGCATCTGTGTTTGTCATAGGCCTGCATTAGCTGCACAGCAGAGAAAACAATTCTGAATGCCTACTAAGGCCTTTGGTTACTAATCACAGCTCAGTATTGGTTCATTAAATGTAACAAAGTTTCCACTCCACTGTAAGATGTTCATAGAAAAATGTTTGCAGAGGGAGGGAGGCTACAAAAGAATTATGAATTTTATGCCTTCTCCCTACAATCCTAAAACTGTCAAGCATATTTTAATAGGCAGAATTAGAATGTATTCTCAGCGTGCACAAGCTGTTCATCAAAAGAGAAATACTATGATCATCAGTGATATCTTTATATGAAAAACAACCCCAAATACAGTATCTATTAACTTTTACAAAGCAATTCGTAAGTTGTTACACATAAATTAAATGGGTAAATTAAGAAGTGTTTGAGGAATGGCTTCACAACCCAGGGAAATTAAACTAGAGGGGATGTAGGTGGAAGGGCTTTTAATAAGTTTTTAAAAAGGTATACTTGCAATTGTGCATGTCTAAGGAAAAAAAAATGATTTAGAATCTGAGAAGACAGAGGGCATGCCATCTCCTCTGACAACCTATAGACAGGTCTAGTTCTTAGGGTTCTCTTCTCAAGTTGCTATGAAGAACTTACCATCTTCATCTATGTCCACATGTCATCTGTTTGTAATCAGCATATTTTGTCCTCACTGTGGACACCATGTCCTCCATTAGATTAAAACACTAGAATACAGAGTTGAGTTTATTTGATTATTTGAGTGTCTTTTGGTTGCTGTATGTGTACAGATGGCATATACTCATAGATCCAGGACTGTTAGAATTTAAAGAATTCAGTGAAATTTCTCAGCTACAGTTCCCTTCTTTGGAGAGAGGGGAAGTCAAAGGATTCTGGAGGCCATTCATGAGAGGATATTTAAATATACTAGGAAAGTAAGTTCCCTTTGTGAATAGAAAGGTCTATTTTTCTTGGAATAAAGTGACAATATCTGATGTGCCAGCAAAAGGAAAATTAAAGTTCTATTAATTTTTAGAAGACATGTATGAAGAATGAGACTAACTGTATAATAACAATAGAAGTATAAGTCAAATGAACAAAGATATAACATATAATATTATATATACTAAAAAATATAATAGCAATTCTGGCTAATACCCTCTCCCTTTTCCCTACAGAAATTAAAACAAGATTCTTGAGAGGAGGAATGGATTATAAGTGTAATAACAGTATAGCAAATGACAAAAAGCGTATTTCTAGCTCAAGATGTAATTAATCAGGCATTGTGCAATTAATGACAACTGGTGTTTTTCAGGCCTATCATAGATCTTTCATGGACTATATACGTTACTGAGAAAATTAGCCATCTACATAGCAATAACATTAAAGGCATCATTTTGAAAAGCACCACATAAAATAAACACTGCTTTGAGTACCGGGTGGTTGCTAGGAAATAATGTCAAGTGCAATCCTTTCCAGTTATGTCTGATTTTTTCCATTTTATATCTTCCTCAATCATTAGGGCTTAACCCCTACAGGAATTTACATGAGCATAGCTTTCATGCTTCTGCAAATATAAATTTTCCAGGGGTTCCATTTAGTCCTTAGAAGGCCCTGGGCATCAGCACTAAGAATTTCAGGCAGGGTCAGTTGTTCTGGAAAAGGGCAAAGCTGGGGCTCTTGACCATATGGGGGTTCACACAGCACAGGGGGGAGGATGAAACCAGTTTGAGTCCATGCAGAAATTTATCTTTTCTTCGTTTCCAGTGGGATGAATCAAGAGAGAAAAGGCTTAAGGGTAAGCCAAATCAAGTGATTTGAGTTATTTTAAGAAGAAGCAATTCATTGCGCTAGTTGCCAAACCAAAAATGCCTGGACAGCCTGTTCAAAGAGCCAGCAGCCCGAGAAGAGGACTTAGTGCCAGAAACTCAAGCCAAGGAGCACACGGGGAGCTGGGGCTGCTTCGCTCCTGTGAATTAGCATTTCAATGGTGCGATTTACCAGGGGACTGAGAAATCTGGAGGGGTTTCTTTCAGAGTTCCAAAGATTTCTTTTCTTTTTCGTCTACCTGTTGAAAGGTTGCCAGGTGTGAGGGTGGGGGAGTCCGTGATTCACTGATATAAACAGGAATGAATAACACAGAGAAATCATTCCTGGTGACATCTGGAGTCTTCCATCACTCTGTAGTAATACCTAGTAAGAACTGCATTTGAGCACCCAAGGCACCACCGCTTTCATAATTTTATTACGCGTTTTGTCACTCTGGCATGGTATAAATTTTCCCATTTACAGATGGGGAACTGAGAAGTTTTGAACTCCTGGTCTGTATCAACAGCAGGAGCAAGAACAAGAACTTGAGAGTCTGAGCCAAGGGCACTGAAGATGAGACCAAACTTCCCCTGCTAAGTGATGCAGAAAGACATCACTTACAACACCCATGAATTGTGCATCCATTAAAGAGCCCTGTGCCTGGAAATACAGATAACATAAAGCCTAAGGAAAAAAATCTTCAGGCATAGACTGGGAAGGGATCCCCTGAGAATGATTTCCTAAGAGACGGGGAGTCAAGCAAGAATGGTACAAACAAACTCTTAAAAAGATAATTTTAATGACATTTAATTATAGGTGAAAAAAATCTCTGCCAAAGGACGGTTCAGTTCTCATATGTATCCCCTTGCTGGGTGGGTTCATGTTCATTGTCCTGGCTCCTAGTGGACTGCAATTCTTATTCTGCCAGACAGTCATTGCTGACAGAAGAATTTTAATTTCTAGCATCCAGAAAAGTACCTTTCTTGAGTATAAGTGAGATAGCAGATAAAGGGCTACCTTATTCACATTTTCTCTGATACTTGAAGAGCCAAAATATGACTGGATTAAGTTATTTTTGAATCAATGCCACTATGATTTTAGGAAGAAACTTACCAATGCATAATATTGGAAAAGTACACAGTGTCCGATGCAGAGAATGCCAAGATCATCTTAAATGTTAAAATGAGCTTCTTCTAGCCAGTCTCTGAACATACATTCAGAAAACCAGACAGCCCATGAGAAAGTATCCCTGTTCCTAGGCCTTTGTTAGATAGAAAACTGTCAGGTGGTAGCAAAGGAAGAGAGATTTTGATTGATGAATACACTCCAGTACGATGATATATTGTACCATAGATAATGCCATTCCTCATTTCCTGGTGCACGCTTGCCTTCAGGGAAAGGGAAATGAGTTTTGCTTTAACAACAGAACATTTTACTAGATGTAGGCAGCACAATGGAAGAACATAGAATCCTGCTTTGTCCAGCCCACTCAGCCTCTACATCCAGTGATACTTAATAAGCAAGAGCCTATAGTTTTATCTGCCTACACTTGGTGCCATTTCGAGCTTACAACTTAACATCCATATCTAATCTATCCACAGTTTTCCCACTGTTCTCTGAACACATCCTAGTAAATGGGTGTTCAAAACAGTTTAACCTTTAAAGTAGTTTGGTGGGATCCTGTGCAGATGCCCTTTACACTGTACTTTTAAGAAGTTGAAGACATATCTTTTATGGTTAGGCACTCCATGTTTAGTTTTGAGAGAATAGTTGTAGTTTGTATCTGATCACCCCCTCCCCCAAAACACACATATTTGAATCCATTTGAAATCATTGTTCTAACAGAGAAAATGAAGCTTGCTACTTCTGCATGGATGAACTGCTCTTCTAGAAACATCTTTGAAATGTGAGGCTCCCTCCATTTGTCTTCTGGAGTGCTTTGGATGGAGCCCTGCAGGTCTAGATACTGTGAGGCTTCTCACTCTTGTTCTCTTGTACTTGGTTCACAGAGACAGATTTCCCTAGGAACAAAAATCTGACTAGGTGAATAGAGTAGGAAAAGGTTAAAATCAGCCAGATGCTCTTTGTTGCTTTTCTCATTCACGCATTGACAGGATGCATTATTGGCTAGCTGGAAGGCTGTGGATGGTAGCCTTGCTCTTTGAGAGGTGCATGGTAGAAGCACCTTGGTGTTCCCCAAGGAAGTGTGGTGACTGATAGAGATGAAAGGGGGGGGTAGATCCTGAAACTGGAGAAGAGGAAGAAGTCTTTGCTGCATTTGGAATGAGCCCTAAAGGACAGCAGATATGTCTTCTTTACCTCAATGCTATTCCATGTCTGCCTTTTCAAAATCCAACACACCTCTCCAAGGTTCAGACAAGCTCTCTGCCATCTAGAAACACATTCCTAGAGAGGTATCAGTGCTAGTCCTGGCTTTCTTTCTGCTCTGAACTAGAAGTCACTCTGTGCTTTGCTTGTGCTAGCACTGATATCCTTACTTGTATTATGCCTGTCTGTCTGTTATATGAAGGACTCACCCAGACAGTTCTCAGCAACCCACATTCCTGATAGCTCCCAACATATCACAGGTCCCAGGGTGTTTCTATGACAAATGAATCACTGGTTTCATTTGCCCTTTTCTGGCCTATGGCTTCATTTGGCTGCCCCTTCTTCAAAGGCACAATCCAAGCAATTGTTCTGTCTGTCCTAGTAGTTAGATAAACACAGAAAGAAGCTTTACTTTATACTCAATAAAAATTAGACTCAGAGTATAACCTTATGCCTGGCATGCTGGTTTTTTATAAAACTATGTGTAACTCAGGAGAAAACTCTACTCAGAACCTTACTGTCGCTTTATTCCACTGCTCCCCATGAGCAAGAGAGATAGGAACAGGCTTCAACCCTCATGACTGACCTTAGTTTTATCATACAACTTGAGGTTTAGTTTGGCTGTTTGTCTCTGACATATACTGACCCAAGCTTGTTTGCCTTAGATAAAGCAGCCTATACAAAGAATTTTAAAGGTATTATGCAGGTCCTTAAATGGTTATAAGGGAATGGGTACAATTTCTGATATCATCTAGATTAAATATAATCGAAGCTACTTCACTATTGGTAAGACTATAAATCACACAATAAAATTATTTTAATTCCTCCAGGTCTATATAAAGTATTAGAATAAAATATTCTAATTTGATTAATAATTTTAAGTATTGAAGTAAATAAACAATTACTTTGGCAGAAAGCTGTGACAATACACAATAAGTTTTCTACAAATTATTATTAGTGAAATTTTACTAGAATAATGTAAATAAAGTTTTGTAATTAATACTTGAAATAGAAATAAAAATTTAGTCTTAATCTATCAGCTTGTCTATATATCATCTCTTCATGCCAGTGTAAACATTTTTATGTGTGTATGTGCTACCTTAGTGATTTGGACAAAGGTATAACTCTTCACATCCCTCAGCCTCAATTTTCTATATGTTTTACCATCACAATCCATCACACCCTGTGTATGGCCAGCTTTCGACATTCAATAGTAGAGTCTTAGTTTAAACAGTGTTTTATCTGTTAGGCCATTTCTTTGATACTGAAATGCGGAGCCATTTATTATACACACATATAGCCTCTAAAATGTCAGAGGAGTTAATTGGGCTACTTTTGGAAAAAGAAAACAAAACTAACCCAACTACCACATGGAAACGTAGTGGGGAGAACTGGAAACTGAAAGTTAAAGTATGCATGTGGGTGAGGAGATGGAGAAAGAGGGATAGGAATAGGAGCTAACCAAACTCTGAATGGTTGACCTCAAGGATGCCCAACCTTAATTAAAGAGGTTGATTCTGTCATGAAGGAAAATTGAGGCTTAAGGAAGTAGAAAAGCAAGAATGCATATATTATATAGAATTAAATAACTCATATCCTGACTATTTTTTTTTTCAGAAAGACACAAAGTCCCTTCATCCAGGCATTTGAGAGTCCACTGGAGAAAGAGCTGTAACATCTCTGAGACCCTTAGTGGCAGCTGTCTCCTTTAGGCCAGAGTTCAAACAATACATGCTACTGTGGTAATGGCCAACCATACCATTAAGCATGAACAGTCTACAATGGCAGAAGATGGGTGGCATTTCAGCATCATAGGTAAGGTTGATATCATTATCAAGGCCAGTTCTCAGAGGTCTGGTGTTATTGGAAGCAATATTATATAAAAGAGTACCAATATGATACTACATGTAGAACAGAAATTCTCAAGCAGAATTCTTCTCTCAGTTGAGATTTTGGAATGAATCAGAATCTCTCACTGCAAAGTTCAGATCCAAGTCAGTTCACAGGCCCTAGCTCATTGACTGATGGGAAGTTGGGAAAATTTGAGAGATTTTCTGTATCCTGCCAAAGTGTAACTTAAGGCCAGTTGCAGGTGGCTCTTCATTTGGCAAAATACAATGACCAGAATCAGTAAGGATGCTTGCACATGGGATCTAATACCAGAAGAATGAAATATGATCACAGCTAGTGAGCATGTGAGGGGATCTAATATTAGGAGATCTAAAATATGATCATAGTACCTTTATTAAAATGAAGATGGATGGAAGATGGGCAAAAAAAGGTGCACTTTTATCTCAAGCTCTTTTCCATTATATCTTCTCACAAGTCCTGTGGTTATTGCCCTGCTTCCCAAGTGCATAACTGTGCTCGGTGTGACTAGCGAATATCGGGACTCTTACTTTGTTTCCCCAGCTAGTGAAGTATAAATCAGGTCTAAATAACCAAAGGTATCTCTGTGAGTTTGAGGCCAGCCTGCTCTACAAAGCAAGTCCAGGACAGCCAAGGCTGCTACACAAAGCATCCCTCCCCAACACATTCAATGTGAACATACCCCTCACCCCCCATGATATTCACATCCAGTGGGAATTTGGCCTTTGAAAAACTATTTACAGCCTTATGTCTGGTTGTAAAAGCCCATGAAAGTAAGCAAATGGCAGCCTTAATCACTGTTGTTGTGTTAAATGTGTTGTCCTTACTAGAGAGGGCACATAGACTCTGGTATTGGGCATGTAGTTGAAAGCTCATGAATGATATGCAGTGGGCCTTTATTAATTCAGTTGATAGTAAAAGCAGAAATAATGTGTTAACATTTGGATAAGAAACAAATTCACATTCACTGTCTTACTCTGGGATACCTTTACTGGTCTGTCATAATCTATAGAGACTGGATCACCTTGACATACTTGAGAATGTTACATGGTTTTGCTGCACTGATGACATTATGTGTTACTAGATTAGACCTGATGATCAGGAGATGACTAATTTAGTGAGAACAAACATAGATGCCATTGGACAAACAATGAGTTCCTCTCCCAACTACTTTCTTAGCTCAAAGTCTATCTTCCATAACACGTTTTGTAGAAATGAATAAATGCATTTAAGCATCACTCTCCTTTGCTGTTTGATGCTGTTTTTTTGTCAATAGAGGGCACTGGAGAGACAATGTGGAAAGTGTGTGTGTGTGTGTGTGTGT
This sequence comes from Sigmodon hispidus, assembly GCA_004025045.1. Taxonomy (NCBI): domain Eukaryota; kingdom Metazoa; phylum Chordata; class Mammalia; order Rodentia; family Cricetidae; genus Sigmodon; species Sigmodon hispidus. Next base: position 203,212 of record PVIH01000766.1, read on the forward strand.
GTGTGTGTGTGTGTGTGTATGTTCTCCTGTTAGTCTCTTTTTGCTGATTTTGATGCCTCTTTATCCTCTACAACTTGCAGAATTATGTGTATGTGTGTATGTATGTGCGTGCATGTGCATGTAACCAAACACATGTGTAGCACACTTTGCCATAACTGTGTCCCACTCACCTCCAACGTCACAGTCTTTGATGAGTTTGCAGCTTCAGACATAGTCTAGTGACATCTTACTTAGGCACTCCAGACCATAGACTTCATGCTGTCTTACTGGTGAGTCTAGGCTGTAAGCTGTGTGCTATTCTAACACAAATTCTGCTGCTCAGTACTAACCCTACTGTTAGTCTCAGCCCCAACAGGAGAGATGTAGCACAGACTTGGAGAGTCTGAAACCAAGCTGTGGCATCTGTTCCACAAACTGTTTACTATTTGAAGAAATAGCTCCTTGTATTCCATTCATCCTGTGGATAAAATGAAGCACATGATTTTGGACCATTGAGTCCATAATAAAAGTCAAATTTGGTATCATCAAAATTCCCATTATGGATTGGATTTTTAAATATTCACTCTATCAAAAGTGTAGATACTCTAGGTAGCTACTTACTATAGTATAAAAACAAAATTCTGAAGGTTACATCTGCATATGTCCAAAGACTTGGAGAAAGTGTCTAATGAGATGGCCTACATTCTATAGCTTTTTCTGTACTACATGAACTTCTTTCTGAAAGTTGACACATTTAGCCTCAAGAGGAGTTTCCTACAGCCAATTGCTGAAAACTCCTTTGCAGTTGTTCACAGACAGGCTGGCGAGTAAGTAGGCACTAGACTACACATAGAAAGTATTACCTATACCCCTTTTCATGTATGGGTCTGAATGGATAGTGATTAGGGGTGTTAATCTCAGAGGGTAGAACTTTGATCAATATATGTGGCTGTTCATTTTTTATTGTTTCTTGAAAATCAATATCAAACTTTATATAAAAAAGTAAAACATTCAGAATAGATTAAAAAAACCCATACAGTAATAAAACTTCTCTTTTCTCTAAAATACATGAAACATGAAAAATAAAATTTAAAGCTTCTCAAGCCAGATTAGGCTCAGCTACAGATAAAGAAAGCACAGTAGGTCACAGCTAATGCCCACGGATGCACTCTGGCAACCACAAATTTCTGCTAAGCAGTCCTACAGTCAAATCAGAAGTTTTGTTTTGTTTTGTGTATATGAGTCTGTGTGTGTTTGTGTGTATGTGTATTTTAAATCACTTTATTCGCCCATCAATGAAAAGAATGTTTCTCCTTAAAGCCTGCTAATGAGTGAGTACATCCCCTGCTTATCCTTCTGGGTTTGTGAGACCTCGCTCAGAAGGATATTCTCCAAATTCATCCATTTGCCTGTGAATTTTACTATATCATTTTTTCTTATTGCTGAGAAGTAGCTGTTCATTTTTGATGTAAAAAACATGATTTGAGTATTGCTATATGTGATTCATTGATTATTGACCAATGGCTGGTCTAGTTTGTCAGAAGCTTATAATAGACTTTATAGAAGAATGGAAATAAATGTTAGGAGAGAAATGGACATATTTGGACCCATGACAAGAACTAGTCAGGTTTTATGTTTGGTCTTGGAACCCACCAGAGATCATTCCTTGCAGAAGGGGCATGTAACACCGAAGAGTCCAGGACAAATTATACTATGGATGTCAACCAGCATTTTTCCTTAAAAACTATAATTCTAGTTTCATGAATTCCTGAATGAAATAGCCATGACAAAGAGAACCATAGGCTGTACCAAGGGCTAACAGGGGCTTTCTTTCACCAAGACTGATCTAACTATTGTTACTACCTTCGGTATCGAAAGCTAGTAATTACTGCTTGGATATAAACTCAACCTGTTACATTTTTCAATTGTGGTGTAAAGTGATTCTTTAGTGTAAATAAAGACTTTACATTCCCTATTCCCATGCTTCTCCAAGTGCCACAAACTTAGCTTTCCAAGAAATTTCGTCTCTTACATGGAACCCTACAATATTGCCTAAAGTGGAAAAAATATAGCATTATCAGATAAGGAAACACACACACACCCAAACACAAAGGGCTGGGGGCACTACATGATCAAATAATCTATCTACTGGTCTAAGTATATATGTCATTGTCCTAAAGAAGGTTGACATACAGAATGGTGAAGTGACCTATCAAGGACCCAGCATAGCAGCATTGAGGAGTATTATAAAGTTGAGAGAGGTAGGTGCTGGGCTAACAGGTGAGAGATGGAGCTCTGATCTCAACAGTGGACACACATAGAAGAAAGAACACAGTAAGGATTTCCTAAAATTATGGCGGAAAGCTCATAGTTTGTGTTGCTAACACCAGTGGGCCAGCAAAGAAAGAAAGAGAATGCTATGTGAGTAGGATAATTTTTCTTGGTCAGCCCTAGAATAGAACTGTCACGCAGAACTGACAAAGTATATAGAGAACCAAAGAGATGTAAAGGGTTTTGTTTCTTTCTTGTGTAGTGATAATGTTGAATGTATTATGGCAACTACGGTTCGCACATTGGAGTTCCTTCTGCCAAATTATACATCTAAGGTGTGAAATTTTAAATGTGAAGAATGCAAGTCACCATTCTGTGCGCCCCTTCCATCTGTTCTGTGTAATGATTTCCAACCTACCTCTGCAGTGGTACTTTCTTTATAATCATTTCTCTGTGATGCTCAAGGTCTCACCAACTCTCGATTTTTATTGTGCTGTCATCTTAATTGTTTCCATCTTATTTTACTGAGTTCCCTTGCAATCCTAGTTAGGTTTATTCCCATGGCACCTATTAAAATGGTTTTAAGTGGGCACCTTGGCATTGTGGGTGATTATAAGGTTTATTTCTTAAAAGCACCAACACAGTGCCTTCACTCTCTTTCAGTGAATCAGTGACTTTTAGCTGGTAGGTGCAAGTTCTCATTTTCTCATGTAAATTCTGGTTCTCACCTTCCTTAAGAAAACCATATTCATAAATTTTTCTTCATAGGTTTACCACAATATAAACTTGAGCTGTTTGTTACAGAGCAAATTACAAGGCACCAAAGCCAAACAAACATGTTCTAGTCACAACCTTTTGTCCCTTAGTTATGGTGAGGTCTTGACTTCTGACACTTAGGTTCATTTCTTGTTATGCTAAAACCAGTATAATTAATACCTACCCTAAAACATTCTTAAAAGGGAGAAATACAATCACAACTACAAAGTGTTGGTTTTGCACATGAAAAGACACATGCACACACACACACACACTACCAAGGCCACAGGAGAGTTTATTTCGGAGAGTTACCAGGCAAGTACAGAAGCAGAGAAGCAGAGAAGGAGAAGAAACACATTGCAATATGACACCACTTTTTAAGAGAGAGAGTCGACACAGGTTTACGTAGCCATGTTTAGGGACGCACCTCTGTATGAGGCACATCCTGCCGTAACCATGTTGGCTTTACCACGTGGCCGCTATATACTAGGAATCTTTGTTTCACCCATGCCATGTTGGGTTCACCACGTGGAGTGTCAGGAATCCTTACACAAAGTACTTAGCAATGTGTGGTATCTATTGGAAGAGGAATTCATACTGTTGAACCCATTATCTATTCTTCAACATGTACCAAGACTTCCAGAAGAAGGCACATTTTCAAATCTCATTTTACCTATTGGTCAGAATGCCATTTTGAATTGTTTTTCGCACACTGGTTTCACCACATTGCCCTAGCTCCAAATTTATTGTCTGTGTGCTTCACTAAAATTATCCTGTTTGCATATCTTTACCTATGAAACCTCTTTGGGTATTTTTCATCCCAAAGTATTCTCTATTATATTTGAAGTTTCATAATGCCTTGTCTGTGTTACTATCATCTCCCAAGGGAAGCCAATGTGGATCTTGTAATATAGAGTAACATATAGTTAGGAAATTATTTTCTTATGGCCCTTGTATTCACGAAGTGACTCAGAGACACATTGTTCCAAATTCAAGCTTGGCTGTAAATTGTCTGCAATGATCTCCTACCAGAATGTACCAAACCCTAGAGAATCCTCCACTTCTGTCTAATTGCCTCAGAACTCTGACAGACAACAGAATCATAAGACCTGGCAAAGCTTTATTTCATTGTCTTTTCTTAAAGAAGTATGCAATGTAAAATAAAGTAAAATTCTATTTACATCCTAATATTTATTTTCTTTTCCTTCTTTTGCCATCAACCATCATCACTTTTATAATTAATCTCAAAGTATCAGTACACAGTATCTTTAATTTTCTTCTATTACAAGTTCTCCCCTAGTTGTTTTAACTCTATCCTAGATGAAGAGCCTCTCCAGGACCTGGAACTTCTTGTTTCATAGTTTGCGTACAGCAGCTTCTGCCACAGTAACTTGAATATATTAGATTATAAGTAATTCTTTAAATGTACAGTTGTTGTTAGGGTTAGAAAAATATAAATAAAATCCTAATCAGCAGGGAATTTAACTTTTTGGTAAAGCTATATGCCATTACAAATCATGTCATATCAGACATAATTCCAAGTCCAACTGTATATAAAGAAGACACTGTGAGAGATCGGCTCCCTATCTTAGATAAAGTGCTATCACCCTCATCTCTAACTAATGTGCTTCCAATGGTTACTTCTTAGTTCCCACAAAAGTGGGGAAGACTTTTCTTTGGCATTTGACATTATGGACAAAAATATTGTTGGTAGTACTTAGTGCTAAGTACTGGCAGTTTTGAATCTTAAGTGAAAATAGTGGTTTAGCTCACAAGGACATCTTTGAAGGGAGCATTGGAGATCACACATAGGACATATTTGTATTTAATACTCACTTGATAAACTTAGTTACTTTTCTTTAGTTGAATAAGACAAATTGGCTTTAATGCATCATAATACCTTTTTATAACCCCTAGGATAGAATTGAGGTAGTGACTAGACCAGCTCTACTATCTTACTTAGATTTCTACTGATAACTTCGTAGCCAGAAGGGAAAGTAAGTCTTAAGATTCTTGTCAGGCTGAGTGTTGCCTGGAGCCAATGTCAAGTTCTATCAGCTTGGCAGACTTTTGAAAGCCAACAAGGAAGACAGTCATCTAGAAAGTCAATTTCATGCAAGAAGCAGATACTGAGACATGGAGAATTGCCAAAATGTTGCTTGGAAAACAAAAACCAGAGCTGGAATAAAGACATCATAAAGTGGATCAAAAACAAAATGTTAGAATGGAAAAGAAGTTATAAGGAAAGTATGAAATACTTCATCATGAAGACAGCATGGAGGCTGAGGACTGGCTAAGAGGGGAAAACATGCTTGGTTCTTAGGTGAGCAGAGTGGAGTCCAAGAGACTGAAACTCCAGAGGAGTTGTGATTTTCTAACATAGTCCTGTGAGTATATCACCAATGAGGGTTGGCTGAACTCTAAGTAGAATAGAGCTAGATTTACAAAGTGTACAATATATTTGTGTTCCCACAAAGACTTTAACATTGCACAAAGGTGGTCAAGAATGAAGTCAAAGAACTGAAGTTGAAAAACATTGCCATAGGAGAAATTAGGTGAGAACAGAGATATCAACAGTGGTATCACAGTACAGTGAAGGGTCAAGATGTGACAACTGAGGCCAGTGAGGCCAGATTTCACATTGCACATCATAGTCACATGTGACCTTTCAGAATTTAACTGAACATTAGGAAAGAATAGCAAAGAAGTAGGGAGAGAATTCTAATAACTGTTTATACTTTTTAATTAAAAAAAAAACCACCCTGGAAATAGCAGTCTTTTAAATTAGCAAATTTTGATTCTATCTTAAAGGGATAATCTCATTTCCTTTAGTTAGTAAACTGATTTAGAAATCATCATGAATTCAAGCCCTAAATTAATTTGACTATAGATATCCATTGGGCCAAAATCATTGTTTCAGGGACGATTGTGTGACCTGAGTTGATCCATTTAAGACATGCATTCATGTGTGGGTGGGGTTCTTGTATTATTGGTTGCTGCTGAAAAATACACATGCACAGGACTTCAGTAAAAGGAATGTGGAGAGACTGTGGAAAGCAAAAGTGGAATGAAGGAATGATGGAGAAAAAACAAAAGAGGGAGGGAAGGAAACACAAAGAATGTAAGAACAAGATGGGTGAACATCCTTGGAGAGAGCATTAAGACGCTGAATAAAACGGCATGCCCTTGGTATCAAAAATGAGTTCACAGGGAAAAAATAATAAATAGTGTGGTGAGATAGCACCATTATTTCTAAGTTTACATTTTAGATGTTTTTTAGGTTATTTTAAATAATATGTTCAAATTATAGCATTTTGGAAAACAAAATTTGAAAAAGAATAAAATGTGGCCTTCATGGTCTTAGTGCTCAAAAGTTCCTTCTGGATATATTTTGCTATCTTATATATATTTGATTTCCTTGCAGTTTATATTATAATTATTATTACTATTAATTATTACTATTATTGTTGTACACATACTCTAATACTGAGTTCCATCCCATTCCACAGAGCTATTTACCACATTGGTGATAATATTACAATTTTGGCCTCATCTTTTTTTAATATAACACATAATTTAGGAATAAATTTTACATCCTTAAATCCAGGGCTTGCTAGAAAGGAGATAGGGTTGAAAACTGCATCATTCAGGTGGCTCTGGTCATCATTTAGGAGTGAGCAAGGACTGCTGCTCGTGGTTTGCTCTGGTGAGGCAGCAGTCACTGGCATGCATGCTCAGAGTGTGGAAGGCCAAGAAGAGTGTATCAAGTTGCTGACTGATTGTGTAGTTCTTCACACTGGTCCTCTGGAATCACTGGAATGGGACCTTTGTGAAAGCAAAGGAATAAAAAGGCTAGCCCTTAATTGGTAATGCTTCTGTGTCTCTTGCCCAGAAGAGTCATTTCTACACTGTTAAGTGGCAACTTTAGTTCATATTAAAGAACTTAGACTCTTTGCCAGGGTTTCTGGCTTCTTTCCCCGAGTCTACTATGCTAACTCTACAGTAAATGACAATAACAGTAGCAAGTCTCTCTAGAGCATTTACTCCATGCCAGGGACTATACAAGCATTATATAGGGACATATGTTAACTTCACATTTGCATGTCAAACATACATATTATGTAGTGTCATGATATAGTTTACTATCACTCTTATTTTTTATAAAAGGAAATAGAGAAAGGTAAGTAGCTTGCTTGGTATATAGCTAAGAGTCTATGCTTTTAACACTGTCACATAGCACACAATTAAATATTTCCTTTATTACTACAAATTCTTTATTTTACTTTAATAACCAATAAATGTTATACTACTTATATAAATAAACCTCCATTATATAACACTAATTAAAAATAATTTAAAAAATATTTTTCAACTTTGTCCAGGGAAGCATATCAGTGAGTGACTTCATCAGCCATTACCAGAGAGGTTTCCTCCTGCAAAATATGGAAAAAAATACAGAGACCCACAGCCAGACATTATGCAGAGAGTGGGAGACCTTGGAAGATTCAGTCCTAAACTGAATATTTATCAAATTCCTACTCTCAAGGATCAAGGGATCCTGTAAAAGAGGAGGTAGAATTAGTATAAGAGCCACAGGGAACAGAGGACATAAAAAAAGACCCTCTAAATCAATATGATAGATGTATACATGAATTCACAGGGACTGCGCAGGTCTGCAGCAGATGGTCCCTACAGCCCAGAGGAGAAATGAACATATGCCCCCATCCCTAGCCCAGGAGCTATCTCCAATTGATAACCACTTGCAAATGAAATTTTAGTTTCCTCCAAGGGAGTCTCATTGTGGAAACCAACTATTTGTAAGGGGAGGCTGCATGCCTAGCAGGGGATGGCCAAGAGAGAAACAAACTCAATGGCATCTTTGGGGGTCCTTGTCTCATAATAATACCATGTCAGGGCTTCTATTTTTTATTTTATATATTTTTTAAATTTCAATTTCATTTTACATATATATGATATATACATACTATTCATTCTTTTTATATTACAGGTCTTTTGTGTATATCTTATGACTTCCAGTTAGTGTTTTTATGGGATTCCTGAAGAAGTGGGTCTCTGTTTCTTGTGCCTTCGCTTGGGCTCTTTCCTTTTGTTTATTGTTTGTTTTGCTTGTCCAGGTCTGATATGTCAGTTTTGTTTTAGCTTATTATATTAATTTTATTTTATTATTACCCCTGAGAATGTTGTTTTCTAATGAGATACAGAAAAGGAATGGGAGGGGAGGTGGGGAGGACTGAGGGGAACAGAGGGCGGTGAAACCATAATCAGGATATGAGAAAAAATATTTCCAAGAAAATAAAATATTTTGTTGAAAATTTTTATGTGATCTATTTTGATCATGTTTTCCCCTTCCCTAGCTCCTCCCCACTTCCCTCCGCACCTAGCCACTCAACTGTATGTGCTTTCTTTCTCAAAAAAAAATCTACAAAGATAAAAAAGCAAATACGATTTAAACAAAAAAAAAACACAAAATGAAGTCTACAAAATGACTACAGAGTTCATTTTGTATCGACTGACTCTGGAATGCCCTAGATGATGGTTGGTACTTAGTGACACTCTATTGGAGAAAACTGATTTCAACTTACCAGCAAGTATCAGTTATAAATAGCTTCTTGGTGATGGTGATGGGGTGGGGGGAGAGCTGTGTCTACTTCCAACTCTCAGTGTTGATACTCCTAGACTGAACCTGTACAGGTCATATGAATGCTGCTACAGTTAGTGAGTTCATAAATGTACCACTCCTGTTGTGTCTGGAAGACACTGTTTCCATATGTAATCCGTTATCACCTCTCCTTACTATAATCATTCTGCCTCCCCTGCATAGAGTCTTGTGATGGTGTTCTTTGACAAAGATGTCCTAGTTAGGACTAAATGCTGCAAAGTCTCATCCTCTCCATATCATCTACTTGTTGGTTTCTGTGTTAGTTCCCATCTACTGTGAGAAAAAAAGCTTCCCTAATGATGGAGATCAAGGCACTTAACTTATGGATATAGCAGAATCCCATTAGGAATAAATTTATTACTATGTTCTTTTTAGCAGAATAATAGCAGTGGATTTCCTCCTAGGTCTATGATCTATCTAGTCTCAGGTTCTTGGCTACTTTAGTGGTGTCTGGTATATGTCCCATCTCATGGAGAGAGCTGTGGATTAAATAGGGAGGGGCATGTGAAAGAAGGGTAAAGGAGGGAATCTTTGGAGGGACAATTGAATGACCATATTAAAACCTAGTATTGTAGAAGCTTCATAAAACTACACACACATGAAAGGAGTATAAGTAGGATCACTATATTATGGGAGAGATGATGCCCAAACTGGATATATTATGCCACCATGTAAAACCTCCAGTGCCAGGAAAGGGTTACATGTTGTGGTATTATGAGTCAGAGGGGTCTCAAAGAACCTCTCAATCATCAAACACCATTGGCATTGATATTGTTTGCTCTTCAATACTGAACAGACAGCAAGACCCTATTACTGAAGACAACACTTGTGTCATTGAACATGGAGAAGCTGAGCTGGTGCCCAAGTAGAAGCTTCATACTTGCTGAGAAGCATTAGTGGTGCTGGGAGGTACTTGGCACACTTTCAGAGAAAAAAGGTAATCATTCATATTGTCCAGCTGTAAACCCTGCAACCTACAGCAATGACCTGTCCGCAAGATATAGGGGTGTAATAGTGAAACAAATGTTAAAGGGGTAGCCAACCATCTTTTGATTGGATTTTAAATTATTTTTATTTTATGTGTATGGGTATTTTGTTTGTCTTTGTCCATGTACCACTTGTATGCATGCAGTTGAACACAGAAGATAGCATCAGATCATCTGGGACTGGAGTTACACTTGGTTGTGTGTCATCATGTGGATGCTGTGTCTCTTAGAAGAACTGAACCTGTGTCTTTTGGAAGAACAGTCTATGCTCTTAAAAATTCAGCCAGCTTTCCAGCCCTAATTATCACATTGTTTACCTTTATAAAGAATTCTGTGATGAATATACTTGTATAGATTTCCTATATTTATGTGTTTTATGGGGACATAGTCTCAGCATTATGAAATCTTGTATAAGACTATTTTAAAACTCTTGAGAAATCTCTAATTTCCAGAAGCTTCTTACCAAAATATATCTTCAGGAGAAATCTTTATTTAACCATTTTTACATTACTTTTTACTATAGTCTTCCATTAATATGTTTTGCATGCTAATATTCAATTGTTCTTCTGGACTTTTTAAATAGGTAAGCAATATTTTGTACCAATTTAAAAAGGCAGATAAAACTACTTACTTGATTTATTACATTTAATAAATTTAAGACCCAGAAACTTTGTTCTTTATTTAAAAAATATTTTAAATAGTAAAATTAATTAATAAATCTATTAGTAAAGCTAAAATTTAACAATCTGAATTCTATACAACTAGACAAATGCCTCATTCTTCCAACTAGCTTAGAAGCACATATTTATTCACAGAGACCTATGAAATAAAGTGGTTTGCTAAGCCTGCATATAAACAGAATCACATCTGAAATGCTTGTTTTAATCTCTCAGTTAAATGAAATCATGAAGATTATATGTGTGAGTGCATAAAGAATGCCTGAATTCATGTCAAAATATGAAAAAAAAAGGGTTTTCAGATCTCAAAAACAATTCCATTAACTCTTCTCTTGAGGTTCTTGGTGTTTAGCCTAACTTCTAAATGCCCTTCCCAGTTGATGACCTTAACAAAAGCCCTGAGAAGCTATAAATAGCATCATTCACTCTTCAAGTTCTGTTTCCCCTACCAGCACTCATGGCCTCCCTTAGTAATGCACTTGGGCCAGATGGCCTTCAGCCCAACTTACTGTTTTTAATGAGAATAATTAAAAAAATACTAACTTTCCTTTCCCCATGACCATTTCTACAGAGACCTCTTGGTGTTTCACATATACTAATTAAGTTTTAGAAATGTGACTTCTTTTTTCAGTCTCACTAAATGCCTAAGGTCTTCTATTAAACCATTTTCTAAGATTTGGCTGAAACAGCAGCAGAGTTCTGTCTTCTTTTTTCCCACCTAGACATTTTTCAGGACACTTGGATGAACTCATACTTTTAGCTGTTATGGCCCAAGATTCTTCCAGGATAAAAAACCCAAGTTCCTTCTCCAAAGTAGTGATGACTTATTTGCAGCTCTAGAAAAGCTTCGTGATGCTTATAGCTATGTTTTTCAAGCAGAAGACAGACTCATTAAATAAGGTCTCAACTTATGGTCCTTTACATCCAAAGCGCTTTGGCATAGACTTCATTAGCTCTATCAAGTTTCAGATGGGTACAAAGAGGCATATGGACATTTACTAATCTTTTAAAGTATTAATTCCTTTGACTACTAATACCACAGTAATATTTATAGTGTTTATGACATTTTCACCAATAGAAATCATCAGTATATTTCATATCACTGTAGATATTTTAAAATAAAATGTTTATATGCATTGCTACAGTGTAATAATGCCAGTTTATGTTGGATTTTAATTTAAAAGTTTATAGATTGCTATATTGTACACTTAAATGTTTAAAAGCTATAATTCAACCAAATAGATTTTCCAACTACCCTATGAATCAAAAAATAATTCTATTAGAATATAGATTCATCTCAAACATGCATGGACTCAGATAGACTATATGTTGGGCCACAAAACAAGTCTTTATGAATTTATTTATTTTATTAAATTTATTATAAAATAACTTGCAAGTAAATAAAACATCACACATTCAAAATAACTAGGCTTAGTCTGTAGAATTCAATGAATTTCTGTAAAGTCAGAACAGGCTGCAGCTCTTCCAATTAAAATTTACACTTTCAGTATAAAATATATTGCATGCATCTGTCTACAACCAACCAAACCAAACAAACAACAAAAACCCTTCATGTTCATTTGGATTATGAGAAAATAGAAAACATGAAAATTAAAGTCAGAAATGAAAATGGGAACATGATTATTAAACTAAGAGAAACAGAAATGATTGTTAGGGGCTCTATAAATAACTCTATCAACAGATTAGAAACCAACATGTAAAGGAATTCTTAGAATTATACAAAGTGCAAAATTTGCCTCAAAAAAATTAGAAATCTGAACACATCTATAGAGAGAGACATTGAGAGATTTAATCAATAATGAATCTTTCCACAAATAAAAGACCACACCAGACTTCAGTAGAAAATTCTACTGAATAGACAAAAAGAGGGCAAACCTAATTAATTCTCCAAAACCCTTCCAAATAACAAAATTGGGGAAGATACTTCATAACATTTTATAAGGCTGGAATTACATTGATGCCCAATTCAGGATAGAAAAGCATAGAATAATATTTTCCCTCAAGAATAATAAGTTCACAAAAGTTATAGCATCAAAGATTAACACATAATGTATTGTACTCCATTATAACAATGAATGATACCAGAAAAAGAGCAAGAACAGCATTCTATTTATGATAGCCTCAAAAAGAACAAAATAAAATATTAAGAATATACTTAACCAAGGAGGCCAAAGACTTGCTTAGTGGAAAATGTAAGTTATTTCTAAACAAAAATGTAAAACACACAAATAAATGGGAAGATGTCCCATGCTGACATGAAGACTTAGTTTCATTAAGATGGTATTACTAACTAGCATGAATTACATACTGAGTGTACTGATCAGATGCCCACCTCTTCTTTTCTCAGAAATAGAGGCACTGCATGCTATAGGTTTAGTTCACTGGTAAAGCACCTGCCTAGCATGTAAAGTCTCAGGTAACCATTAAGTCTATGGTTATTTGATCATTAATCAAGATGATAAAGGTGTTTAGTGGGGAGAAAATTAACTTGAGTAATTGAATAATTGTGTGTAAGCATTTAAAATAATGAAAGAGACTTTCCCTGTGGCGCCCGAACTACAGGGGTTATTGGCGAGTCAGGCATGGGCCTGGAGGCTGAAAGACTCAGGACTCCTGGGTCATTCCTGCAAGAATGCTGAATGCCATTAATTGAGACTCCAAGTCAGACTCATATACCTGGAGCAGAGCGTGCAAAGAGAATGCCATTAATTGAGACCAGGTGTCAGACCCTAATACTTGGGGCAGAGCACAGTGGAAATTCCCCAGGTGGATAGAAAATTACTGACTTAAGGCAAACCACTTAAACTCACCTGTTCTAAAATTCCCCTGTTCTAACCCCCACAGGCAGGAAACCAGAAACTTACTGGACCTGCATGTTAAACTCTATGGAAAACAGCTAAAAATGAAACAATAATGTAGATATAGAACTATAATCACAGAATTCTTAAAAAATATGAACCTTAGATTTATCAATGGATTCTTAGTTGTGACATAAAAGCACAAGCAGCAAAACGATAAATTGGATTTTACAAAATTTAAATGTTTTTTTTACACCAAAGAACAATATTGGGAATTAAAAAAAATAGATACTTGGGTCATGTCCACAAAGAGATAATTTCATTTTTTCTATTCCAAATCTCCAGGTAGTTTTATTTCCTTTGCTTAATCTTAGGAACACTAGCTAGAATGCAGTTGAAGCATAAACAGAATCAGGGGCAGATATTTTTTACTTGCTCGCAATTTTAGGTGAATATACTCAATCTTTCGGCATTAGATGTAGGTTTTGTGGATGCTGGCTATGACCTGGAGGAAGCTTCTTAGTTTACTGGTCCATTCTTCCTTCTTCCCTTCCTCCTTCTGCCCTCTCCCTCCCTCTGGTCCTCCCTCCCTTTCATCCTTCCTTCCTCCATCTTTTTTAATTTATTTTCTTTTTATGTCATGGACTGATGCTGAATTTTCTAAGCTGCATCTGATTTATAAACTGTTTTTCTTAAGTTTATTGATAAAACAGATTACATTATATCAATATTATATAAAAGGTGACTCAATTTCAAATGTTGGCCAGCTGTCAATTCCAGTAAAAGTGTACTTGGGTAACATATCCTGTCACATAGCACTGGATTTAAGTTTCCTAGTATTTTGCAGGAGACTTTAATTTTTATGGGTTATTGACCTAAAGTTTTCTTTCTTTGTAATAGTGTCATGTAAATTTAGTTTGGGAGTAAGACTGGTTCTAAAGTTAGCTAGAAAGTACTTCTCTTTCTCTGTTCCAAAGGTTTTTCTTTGTTTGGTTTTCAATGTCTTAATCATCTAATAGACATGCCATCCTGAAGCCTCATTCTGCTTGCTAATTAAAATTGTTTAAGAGGATGGTGAGAAGGAGAGGTGGTTGAAAACATTGGCTATTTTTCCAGGGGACTCACATGGCAGCTCACAACCATTCGTAATTCTAGTTCTAAGGGATCTGATGGCTTTTTCTAGTCTCCACAGACAGCAGGCATACACGAAGTACCCTGACATACATACAGTCAAACACGAGTATACATGAAACCAACGAGATTAAAAAAATGAAGGCATAAAGATTTTACGAGTCTGAAATTTTACTTTTTGGATATGTATTAACCAGAAACTAATGTTGAGAGTAGACATCAGGCTATACAAAGCATTTGTTTGCTTATGTAAATCTTGGCAGATTTTTAAACTTTTCCCTACAGTATCAGTTTATTTAATTTGAACTATCAAATTTCTCAAATTTTATTCATTCCTTTCTTCAAGAAAGTATGCTTGTGATTCTTTCCTATCAGATTCTTTTTTAATATTTCTTTGATTTTATCTTTCTTCCTCATTATTTCAGCAGTCTATTTAAAGTTTTATTTAGTCTTCTTACCTTGTAAAAGTAAGAAAAAATCATTGGTTTCACCTCACCTTTCTTTTCTAAAATAAACATTGAATGCTATCAATTCTCTTCTTGCTATAGGGCCTGACATGATGTATTGCTATGTTTACTAAGTTCAGAATATTTTAATATTTTCTTGTGATTTCTTCATTTATCATGGAATACTTTTAAATGTGCTTCTTTGCTTACAAATATTTTAATGTCTTTTAAAAATCTGTTTTTAATGAATTGCTATATTTAATTGATATAAGATCTCATTGATTAAAAATAATTATTCTGAACTTTTTGCATTTTTCTATTTAATCTTTTATTTAAAACTAAAGTATTTTAGGCATTCCCTATTTGACTCTGGAAAACCATTTTTGCTTTTCCTTAAAAAAAAAAGCCTATAGTTGTTTCTAACACAGAATCTGGTTTGTTTGTTTATGTTTAATGTACAATTGAATGCATGTTCTACCTTTGTTTTGTACATATTCTGTACATTAGGTTTCAATAAGTTTGTAAAGAATGCCTTGTAAGTGTTACAGATTTCCTTGTAATTACTCCTTCTACTTGTCCTGAGAGTCACAGTTGTAACAACTCTAATTACATATTCTCTGTTTTACTTTTAGCTGTTTTTCTTTCATGTATTTTGAAACACAAGTCTTAGGTTCATCCACCTGAAATACTACAGTGTCTTCCAAGAAAGTTGACCCCTAATAGTATCTTTTATTCCTGGCACAGTTTGTTGTGTGAAATTCACTTTGCTCAACATTCACTTAGATGCTCAACTTTATTTCAACTGGGTGAAATATATTTTCTTCCACTCATAATGTACACATATATGAATAAGTTTATTAAATAAGTTAATAAAAAAGTTAATAAGAATAAAATTAATTTCTTTTAGGCAACATAAAGTTAATTTTTTTAAAAAAGTCTGTCTGATTACTAGTCTTTTACTGATTGTTTTTAGAATGTGCTTAATTAATGCACTTAAATTATATATACTTATTAATATATTCCAGGAGTTAAAAATTTCCACATTTGTCTTTCGTATGTTCCTGGTCACTTCTCCATTGCTGCTGTTTTCTTACACCTGTCTTAAATACCCTTCTTGCCAGCTGTATCCCATCCAGGTTAGGATTAAAGGCAGGAGGAGCCACTCTATTTTTGTAGTCAGCCTTGAGCTCACAGAAACACAGAAAGTTCTCTGGAGTTACAAGATTAAGGGTGTAGGTCACCACTCCCAGGTTTTCCCTTTGCAGGGATTAAAGGTAAGTGCCATTGAAGCCCAGCTGTTTGGCCTTATACTCAAAGTTCAAGAACTTTCTGAGCTATGTCTGCTTAGTTACTCAAAGGTCAATAAAGTTCTGAGCTATCTGCCTAGTTTTTGACTGTGGGTTGATCTCTTGATATTCCAGGTTTTCTTAAATATGTAACATATCACCACAGTCCTCTGCTCCTTTGAACTCCTTGAGAAATGTGAAAGGAGTCAGATGATGTTGTGCAAAGAAGGCATCCTAGTAACTGTGCAAGTGTTCACTGAAGAAGGAAGTCTACTGAGGCAGAAAATGAGAGAGGAGACTGTTGGAATTCGTTTTGCAGCTTTGCAGGCAGATTCTTGCTTTTAGGAAAAACATTGAAGAACCTTTAGTTAGTCATAAAAGCCTAAACCTAATTCAAGACATTTAGGGTTAGAAGAATGATAGTGATAAAAAATGTATTTAAGTAAAAAAAAGTCTGATGACAGAGATTAGAAAAATGAAGGTAGAAAGGAAGCTAATGCATGATGAATGAGTTGGTGCATTGGACCAGGCACTTTCCCTAGTCATCAGCACTTTGTGTTTTCCTCTGATTTGGCTTTGATGGCTAGCCAAGGTGCAGGAGCCTTGGTGAATGTCAGTGTATTCACATGCATCCTGTGCATAACTGGGGTCACAGATGAGCCAATTTGGGAAACATTAGGTAAAAAATTGTTAGGAGTGAGATCAGCAGGAAATAATAGTATTTAAGATATTTTAGCATAGGTGGAAGTTAGCAGCCAACAAAATACCTAACATTCTCCCATAAAGTAAAAATTATCATAAAAACCTTCTGAATAAAGGTACACCCACTAATTTGTCACATTAAAAGGAAATGCTTCAACTATAATCCTACATGGAAGCTTCTCCATCTAGAATCAAGTACTTGAATTGTCTGAAGCTATAAATATTATGAGGATATACGATTTTTTACTCTGCAAGTCAAAACTGATGAATCATTATTTAGGGATTATTGTTCCCCCAAGGAAATTAAAATATCTTCATCATAAAGCACTAAGAAGGTTAAATAAGACTTCTATATTGCATGAAGCAAAATTATATTTTAAAAGGACCACACAAGGTCAACAGAAATTGTATTATAAATATATTTCAAAATTTAGGAATAAAAAATCAACCACTACTTTTCTCTGGCATTGGTATTACAATACTGAATCAAAATTTCCCCTTTGAGATATAGTATCAGTAGCTGAGATTATACTCAAGGTAACTGAAAGCTTTCTAGCCAAAGGTAGTGTTTTGAGCTGGAGAACACTCTTATATTATGACGATTGAAAGTGGACAGCAGATAAAGATGCTTTCAAGAAAAAAGCTTGACTCAAGGAAAAAATTGTTAAAAAAGAAGGCAAACTATTCTTGAAGCACAAAATTGCAGCAATCCAGATGGAATAATAAAAGACGTTAAGGGAATGAAATCCCATATTATTTAAAGAATGTAGTATGGGGATGTATAAAGTAACGGAAAATTGCATATCTGTACTAAAATAAGACTACTAGGGAAATATGAGGGGGTAAAACACATAATGTGATATACATCTGATGGGACTCAGCAATGCCTTGTGATGCTAGGAGAGGCTTCCCTTTCACTGGACTATAACAGAAGAACTGTAAGTAAAGCATGCTTTGCTTCACAGTTTATAACTTCAATCTACATTCTCCTAGTCCCAGGTCATTTAACAACAAGGTCCAGAAGTCAATATGGCATGGGAAGAAAATAACATGAATAATGCAGAGGAAGTAATCAGCAGGCAAAGGTTTGTCTAAGGATGAGCCAATTATGGTACAAAAAGAACAGATGACCTTTAGCAAAGCAACTATGGCAATTTGTAGACAGGGAATGGTTACTGATCACCTAAACCTGACTTTCCCAAGCAGAGTGTCCTAACAAATGGCACTTTAATTTTCTTTGTGTTGTATTAACTTCTCTAAATAGATGCTCTTTTCCCACAAATACGATATTATTTGGACTTAAAACAAGCACGAAATAAGGTAATGTGCCTACACAGAGCACTCCAGAGAAGTCAGTTTAGGCAAGGGTGCCCAGTGTAGCAACCACTAGCCTAAGTGGCTAGAGCTTCTGGAAACTTCACAGGCTTAAATCAAAACATTCTGAGGTTGTGCATTACAACTATTTGCAATCACTATAAAGTATCACAATTTTGGAGTTGGTTACATGTTATACTGAAATAATTTTGATTACTTGGTTCATTTTTTAAGTATGAAGACAAGAAAACTAAATTAATACAGATCGTAGTTGTTATGATGAGACGCACTTGCTTCTTTCTGTTAGTAAGACTAGCGTTGTCTTTCTTACTCCCATCAGGGGAAATATAATAAAGTTTCCTTTATTTAAATATTTTAGTAGAGCTTGGCAAAGAACTGAGCACTATCTAAGAGGGTAAAGTCCATCAATGCTGGTTGCTCAGAAAGCATCTAACATATGATGGCTTAGCAGCTTGACTGGGACATCATGGTACCCTAGTGTTTGAGTAGACATCATTATTGGTATGTTTATGAGGGTATATTTTAATACGATTATCTTTTAAATCAACTGACTGAATAGAGCACATTTCTCTTGCTGGTGATGGTGGGCCTGATGACCTAAGCCCAATACTTGGGTCTTTCACAGGGGAAGACAAGGACTCCTACAATTTATTCTCTGACCTTTGCCCGTGTGCCATTGCTTGCTCACACCCACATTATTATATATACAAACACATCTACACAAAGTGCTCACACAAACAAAATGGTCAATACATGGGATATTAATAACTTTCCATAGGGAGTCAACAAATCCTGGCATAACTAAAAAATTTTTGAGAAAAGAAACAAAAAATATGTTTATAATTTATTGTGAAATTTTATAACATTATTGGGATTGTGTCATAGATAATATTATGCTGTTATGCTCATATTATCAACAAAGAAACTCATGAAGCTAAAGTATCTTAAGATGAATTAATGAAAATAATAATCCATATTTGGTAGAACTTATTATGAGGTCAGTTTTTATGATATATTGAATAATAACTCTTCTTCACCAAATGGTCAAATTTTACTCTTTGGAACAGGTGTGCCTATATATACAAAATACTTTATGTACTTTGAAGGTGTAATGAAATTACATATCTTGAGATGGGAAGATTATCTATCTAGGGTTTTTCATGAGGAGGACATTGATGTATTGTGTCCTCATTTGAAAGAAGACATAGGAAGTTTAGGCAAAAGAGAAAGCAATATGATGGTACAGCCAGAGATGAAGTGATACAGGCACAATTCCAAGACTGTAAGTAGCCATGGAACAGAAAAAGAAGATGCTCCTAATAGTTTCAGAGAGAGAGCATGACCCTGCTAATGTCCTGGTTTGGGATCAATGAAACTGATTTTGAATATGTGATGTCCAGATATGTCTGAAAATAAAATTGCCTAATTCTGTACCAAAAAAAAGTAGAGAGAAAGAGGAAGGGAGAAAGACTGCACTTTGATCATATCCACCCTCTTCCTTACCTGGCTAACTTTATTTCATCTTCTTTTTGTCTTCGTGTCGTCCAGTTTGTGTTGAACATTACCCTTGGATATGTGATCTTCCACTGAAGAGTGATGAACCTACCAGGGCTCCAAACATTACAGAAACTATCTCCTCCCTTACAGAAACTATCGATGCCACTAATTCTTCAGTTAGGGACTGGACTTCATTTTCACCTCTTCTCTCCATAGTAAGATTTGTACTGGCTTGTGCTGAAGTAGATCTTATGCAAGTTGCCACCACTACTTAAACTTCATATGTTCAACTGTCCCACCGTGTCTGGAAGGCACTGTTTTCTTGTAGTCATCTACCCTGGACTCTTACAGTCTTTCCTACCTAAGGACTCAATGGTCTTCGATCCTTGTGAGGAGGAATGTTAAATAGATTTTCCCATTTAGGTCTGAGCATTCTACAGTCTCTTATTATCCTCTGCATCCTGACCAATTAGGTGTCTTGTGTTAATCACCATCTAATGCAACATGAAAATTCTCTAATGAGTACTGAAAGATGCACTAATCTATAAGCATAATAACTCATTAGGAATTGGTTTAATACTGTGCAATTTTGGCAGAATAAAACTAGTAAGTTCTCCCCTAGGTTACTGTTAATGGCACGATTTAGTTTCACTCTTGTGCAGGTTACTTAAATCATCAGAAAGTGGTTAATTACTCCCATGACATCTTTGCCACTAGTGCAAACAAGTTTGGATATCTTTCCAAGTCAGTTGCTATTGGAGCCATCAAGTTCACAGTTGGACATCATTAAAGGTTACTTTTCTCCTCCACTGGCATGCACAGCACCTTTTAGCATTATGAAAGCTATCCAATAAGGATTACACTTCCAGGTAAGTACAGCCTTAAATAGTTCAAATTCTACTTTAACAAACAGTATCCCCCCACCTTAGGGTTGCTATTATAATTAAAGGAAGTGATACACAAGACAATATTTTGTCCCTATCACAGTCCCTACAGATAAGTTATTTAGTCCTGTCTTATTTTCCATACTATGAAACTAAAAATCAAATGGCAGATGCAAAAAAAAAAAAAAAATCCTCCAAAAAAACCCAAACATATATTCTCATTAAAGAACTCATATTCAGGATTAGGTTCTCAAGCAATAAACAAAATTTAACTTACATGCTTGTTTGCTTCAGTGCACTTGAAATTTTATAACCAAGAGGGATATAAGGGAAGGACCATGGGAACAACAGAACAGAGAAGTAGATGGGTGTTGCAGAATGGTACCTGCATGGGAGAAACTGTGCATGGAGGATTAGCACTTTCACAGGCCAGTTCCACAGCTCTGTACATTATGTTAGGAAGCCAATACTGAGCAATTTCTAGCTCTTGGCTTTTAAATGTTCCAAAGTATTTGCTTAGAATTCCTTTATCCAGCTTTGGCATGCCTGTGATGACAATGGACAGAAATACAGAGACAGGAAGAAAAGGGTTTTCACTGTGCTGTCAACGGAGAGAAAGTTGTCCCCTCATTTATTTCAAATTGCCATTATTAAATAGCTTACAAGTTTTTGAAAATAGCACTATGTCTTACTAATTTATATTTCATAAAATGCTGCTTTAAAGAAATGGTTTCTTCAGTTTACTTAATGTCTTCAATTTGCCCAAACTGAGTGCCATAAAAAAAAGTAAAAGAAGTATTAGGAATATGGTTCATGAAAGGATGGTCATAAAGTATCCAGATTACAAGACATCCAAAAATGCTCATTCAATGTCTATAATTAACGACTATGCCTCAACTCTGAAAAAAAAAAAAACGCATAAAGTTAAAAGGGATGAAAAATACAGAAAAACTGGAAGTTCCAGGAGAAAATGAACTGTCACCAACAATGAAGACAGAATGAATCATTGAAACATTTTTCAATGGAGCTTAAAATATTTGCCTAATTGGAGGATGTTTTCTTATCCACAAATCAGCTTCGCATGCACTTCCTTCTTATATGCATCACATAGCTATTGTTAAATGAGTTTCTCATCAAGAACTTGAAAAAGCAAACCCAGAGAACCTTGCTTGCATTTGGGTCAGCTCATTGTGAGCAGAGATTGGCTGAGGGTCCTATTGAAATTTGTTGCATGTTATGCTCTGCTGTGAAGTTAGCCTCTTTGTTGGAGAGATACTCCCTATTTCCCAACTCCTCTGGAGAACTAGGGGTAAATAAATGCATAGGCTATTAGTTGTTTCTGGATCTTTACAGTATTTGATCACCTACTATTGTAACAAAGTGTTACTCTGAAAATGGAGATTTACCACATGAGACAAAACTTGAAGACTATATTTAGTAAGAAAAGAATGAAAGAAAAGAAGAAAGAAATAAAAGGAGAGGACAGGAGGGAGGGAAAGGAGAGAAAAAGGAAGGGAAGGAGGGAGGGAGGGAGGAAGAAGTAAGGAAGAAAAATGAATCAAAAATAATTTGAATTGTCTAGCTAGAAGAGGGTGTGGCTTGGTGTGAGGTCATGCAGAGCATTGAGGAAGAACTAGGTTAGAAATGGATCAAAAGAATAGATTTGTGGGGGCAACCCAGAGGGTGGGATAGAGAAAGGGCACTTCATCATACAACTGAATTAACCCACTTGTATCACATATATTGCATACTCTTAAGTAAATGAGAAAATAAGTAACAACCTTCCTTGTTCTAACTCATGAAGTGCAAATCTTTGTCACTTTTAAGAAGAAGCCAGCAATATCATTTTAGTTCTCTAGACACTGAATTTTGCTCATGTTTCTTGAGACAAAATGGATATCTTCACTCTCCAACCACCACACACAGCTCAACTCATCAACCCCATCAAGGCTGTTTCCTCTTTACTCTTACACATTTGTTCACCAAGGGCCAGATCAGACCAAAGAGAGCAAGAAAAGGTGGTGGGTGGGCTCGAAAGGATCTTACACCCAGCTGTGCCGATTCCAAAACTAAGAACTTAAAACTTACTCTTCTTTTCATTCACTTTTATTATTTTTCATGTGCCCATGGGGAATCTCTTTCAAAGTATTTTCATTAAACATTAGATTCAGAGATAGTTTGTAGGATCATCAACAATTTAGTGTTAATGGAAATGTTGAAAATTATTTATGACAACTCCTCTTTTGACAACAATAAAGATAAACCCTGTAAATATTAGATAACTTTTTTCTAGGTCTCAGAGCTGGATAGTTGTCTTCTGCAAGGGAGATCTGGGCTTTCTTTCCATCATAGAATGCTTTTACCTATCAATGTCAGTACTAAAAGTGATCTTCAAAATATTAACTACACCCATTTTTAGAAACACAAATATCAGCTAGCATCTTAAATAATTTTTTAAAATATTTATTTATTATGTATACAGTATACAGAAGAGGATACCAGACCTCATTATAGATGGTTGTGAGCTACCATGTGGTTACTGGGAATTGAAGTCAGGACCTCTGAAAGAACAGTCAGTGCTCTTAACCATCTTTCCAGCCCCCATCTTAAATAATTTTAAGGCCTTACACAATTTAAAAGAACCTTATGTAACAATTTCCACTATGACTAAAGTTTAGTGTGTAGGGAGCATTGCTGACTGCATTCTTCTAAGTCATTTAGCTAGAAAGTTCCCCAAAAGGATGCAACTCCCAAGCAGTCTGGCTCAGAAATCCATATTCTCATCTATTCTGCTTAATTGACCCTCTTGAAAAAATATTAAGGTTTACAAATATTTTGGAAGTTGTAAAGCATTTTTGTGCTTCAAGTGAAAATTGCTTTAATGAGCCAAAATATTAATTTGATAAACTGATATATTGACATAGTCCTCTCTTTTTTTTCTCAGAGTCTGAGAACAACTCAAACTTGAACTTTTTGGAATAAATGATGAAGGGACCAAGTTAATAGAAGGAGACTGCTTTCTTATACAGATAACTTGTAAAAATATTGCTATGAGAAAAGGCTAGATCAGTAAAGCTGGTTAGGTGTAGGAATAAAATAAAATAGAAAAAATAATTTTCTTTTGTCAAGAAGTTACAAGAAGTTATAAATCAAGACATGGGTATCTTTAGGGTTTAGGGTAATGTTTAAAGACTTAAACTAAAATTTCTTTTAGTAACAGGTCTTGTGAGCACATGATTTACATTTTTAACACAATGATGCAGACTATACTCTAACAAGTATTCCTTATTTTTCCCAGACAGAGTTTCTAGATCAGTCAGGTTATTGGTGGTAAACCATATCAGTCAGTCAGTCAATAAATCAATCAATTATGTTGTGTGCTCAGCTTTTCCACACTCTTACATGAAGGTAACTTCCCTGCCTAGTTGGGCTTTAATGGAACGTTGATTGGACTTTCCAGTATGGAAAGTTGCTTGTGTTATTAATATGAGGAAGCTAAGCACTTCTGTGACCCATCCAAAGTTAATTTATTATCTAATGTGGTTATGTTCATTATTAGCACTACACAGGAACTGTACTGCTTGCTCATCCTCATAATTAGCAGTGCATTGCAATGGAAAAAAACTTCTAGGTGCATTTGTTAGATGGTGGGTAAAATAATCTGTATTTCATCTCCATATATGTGAGAGTTCCTGATCCTCTGCCTTGTTAGTGTCTTGTCAGCACTTTGATTAGCACTTTGTGCAGTGGATGCTATTCTGATGGTGGCTTCAGCCTTCCTCTCAGTGAACCATGAACCATTAGTTAGGGGTGTATGGCATCAGAAACAGAATAAAATTGAGCTAGGCACTTAGGTGGATGCCTTGTTCAAGGGAGGATAGATTCAAAGCCCTTGTCTCATCATGAATAGGCAAAGGGCTGTACAGTCCTTATGTCTAGAATTATAGTCTCTACCAGAAAAAAAAAGCATTTTTATGCTGTCAATTACTAATAATGTAAAACTATTCGCAGAGATCTCTGGGTTGTAGACTCCTAAGTAGACACTTCAGTTTTAACAAAGCACTGGCGAGAATGCTATTAATTTACACTACATGTATTGTATTTATCATAATTTATACTGACGTGTATAACAACATATCACAAATCAGAAAAACCATATGAAACAGCAAATTTCCAGGACACAGCAGTGGTTTGGCACATCATCTTAAAAGACAGAAATCTCACTTTCTCCCTTCCCTCTGTTCTCCAGTCTCACCTGGGAAGGCTCAGAGAAGATATGCAACCTGCTTTGCTCTGTGTAGACATAATAAACAGAAGAAAATTTGACAACTGCCAGTTTTCCATTTGCAAACAAAAGCTACCAGTGCCTCCTGGAGCACTTAGCTATAGAAGATGCTGTCTGGATATAAGAGGAAGGGAATGACAAACAAGAGAGAGAGAGATCACAGACAGGAACCTTATTTCTAGGAGAAAGGAATACAAAGACGTCAAGATGTGGCATTTTCTCTTCTCCCATTTAAGAATTTATTCTAAGAATGTATATTTATATTCTTCTATGCTCAGGTGCTGGGATGTGTCTGAAGGACAAAATACTGAAGGTGGCTAGTATTAACTGTTTTCCAAAGATAGGTTTATACAATGAATATATACATATACAAATAATTGTAGATACTGGTTTGCTGCCTAGTTTCAGGCTTGACTAAGAGATTAAAAATATAGAATTTGAAGAAGAACATTTTAGAAAAAAAAAAATGACATCCAGCCAATAGGCTGAGTTATAGAACAAATATGCAGTCAGAAAAGGAAGCCAAGATTCTGTTCTGAAGGTTATAGAAAGGCACTGAGATTTGATTCCAAGGAGAGAATTGAGGTAGACTGATTTAATTTTCAGAAAGATTCCTCTCCAATGGCTGGGCAAATGATTGTAAGATCTTCAAGGAGCCAACCAGGGTATACAGGAGCTTAGTAAAAAGATGGTGGTATCTTGGCACACAGTGATAGAACCAAAGACATGAAAATAAAGGGACACATTTAGAGTTTTTCTGTTGAGTCACATGTGTGAAGGGAGAGTAAGCGGAAAGAGGTGAGGTTTGAGTAGTTTTCTTTGTTTTCTCTTCCAAGCTTTGGCACAACTACTGAAGGTCAAAGTGGCAGTCAAGCCAGCTCTGATATTTAAAACCTTCTAAATTAATTTGTATCCTCCTGTCCTTAAGATGTTCCAAATATATTTAATATTTATTTATTAATCAGAATGTTGAAAACACTTCAAACTATGCTACTCTCAATTTCCGGCAGCCATTCTTCTGCTATGTGTGGGCCACCACTCTAGAATGAAAATCTTATCACTGTACAACAGTTGTTATCTGTCTATCAGACAACATCAAAGTTCTTTCCAGCTTTATTCAAGGTCCTTCCTGATCTGTTTCCAACACTTCTTCCATGCCTTATCATCTCTTATCATGTGTTCTCACCTCTACTTCTCCACATCCTTCACCGAGGCCATGGTAAGTCCTTGATACTTCTCAAAACAAATCATGCTATCTTTACATTCTTAACTTTTCAAAACTGTCCTCTGTAGTTCCTAATCCAAAATCATCTACTTAGCAATTAACTGATCTTTCTACTAGGCTGCCTTTTAAAGTCCAATTTTAGTTTTTCTTATACCCTGTGTATACTCTGCTAAGGTATAGCTGTAACACATGATTACATTGCACTTTTTCACACTAGATTTTTCTCTATAAGATGTACTAATTATAGACAAGCAGCTGATTTTTTGTGTCTGTAGCCCATGAGTCTTTCATAGTGACTGGTACATATTAAATGATAAGTATTAATTAAATAATTGGATAGATAACCTCTTTTTTCTGTTTAGCAGACATGGAAAATCTGCATAGATGTAGTGACTGTATACATAATGCCGCGTAGTACATCTTCTGTCAATCCTCCTTCATCCACGGGTTCTAGGGTCTCTGCTATTCTAGTTCTAACAGCTAGCAAATATATCACAAACTAACCAGGGACTAGATGGTAGCTCTAGATTCATATTATTACATTTTAAGGTGAATGAGAAATGAGGAAATAATAAAGAAATAATCTGGGTGTAGAACATTCTTTAAAATATTATGCAGATTGGGTTGATAGAGTCAACATGAGCACTGAATTGGATGTTCAGATGTCACTTACAGGATATGACATTTAAATTGACATTTACGTGATGAAAGAAGAAAGGAAAAAAGTCAATGGTGGGGAAATTTTGGGAAGAGGACTCCAGACTGAAGGGCTAGCTACTTCAAAGTCCCTAAGTGAGGAATGCATGCCAGGCTGATTATGGAGTAGAACGGCTATGGAGCTGAGTAATCACAGACCCAGGAGAGACTGAGTAAATGTGAATATACATGGGAGGCCAGAACTGAAGCAGGCAATACAGAAGAAAGTAGAGTCGGAGTTCAGATTCCTGAACAGTGGAATACAATTGGAGGATGATAATCTGGTTAGAATCTGGTTAGTGGCTATGTGTTAGGAAGTGTACTTCGGCTACCATGAAGAAACTTAGTTATTGGAAAATTAATAGAAATAGGGAAGCAGAGAGAGGTGAATGTAGTACAATATCTTCTAAAAGCAGAGTTATAAGAAGACGCAGAAGACTGGAAGATGATTTACATACAGTAGCCATCATCTTATTCTGCAGACAGCTCTTACTTACAGATGCTGTCACATCATCCCAGTGGCCCCATATTACCTCCCCTAATTATTCACTCTCCCAGCCTGACCTAGGTTTTTCTATACTATTTCCAGAGTTACATAAGCTCTTCTGAAATCCAGAAGACTAAGGAAATAGCTTTTGACCTAGTGATCCATGTAGAGAAAGAATGTGCTATACTTATGCTATTGACATATGAAAGGTAGGAGCAGAATTGTTGCCATCAAAGTCACCCCATCTTTCCAGAACTCTCCTGGTTTCACCACACTTTCATTTCTCCATCTCATTCATATATAACATGTCTGTTTAAATTAACTATTAAACTAATTAGTTAGCAACAGTCCTAGGATGATCTATATCAGTGAAAACTAAAAGTGGGCTTCTAAAGGGAGAGAGGTAGAAATGATTCTTAAATTTCAACTTGAAAAGAGAAGGGATTTTTCTTTTTCCTATGAGTGAATTAAAGCATTTCTCTGCAGTTCTCAAATCCACTGGAAATTGAAAGTCTCTCCTATCTCGAATTTATGGTAAAGAAATAATGTATGTGCTAATGTAAAACACAGAAAGTCCAGAACAAGAGGATGCAACAGAAAAAGCAGTGTTTAGAATTTGCTTTACTATATCCCAGGTTAGCCATTTAACTTTGGTTATGATCCCCAGAGGAGCACAGCTCTGTTGCCTGAGTTGGGGAGATGTCTACAGGACTCCTGTTTCTTGTCTGAGTTTGTCTATAGCCTGTCCCCATGGAAGGGTCATTAATGTCACATGTCTGTGACAAGTCTCCAGTAGATCTTTTATGTGGTTCTTTGTCTTCACCTCTACACTACTCACTGACTAGCATCTTTCCAACTAGAAAGAGTCAGAGTAAATCTAAACAGTTTTTTCTACTATACAGCTATGGCATTTTGTAAATTATCCTTGAATATGAGGGAGTGATCATGAGCTTTTATTGAGTTAACAGAAATCCAACTGTATAAACTTATCAGATCACATGAATTTTATTTTTAAAGCTAAGCATATGGATTATTAGAGAGCAGTAAGAATATAACATTCAATATAATTGTGAACCCACTCTGTAGAGTTAATTGCAAACATTGTCAATCATTCTTTGCCAGGTGAATGAACAGATTTTACTCAAATTCTTTTTAAAGTTCATTTCAGGAGATTAAGGGTCACAAGGATAAGCATAGGTGGCATTTTTAAAGGGCAGAGAAAAACTGTTTTAACTAAGGCTAAATCTAACTTTATATTAAATTATAGAACACATGCAATCTAAAAAATACTTATACTTTTCAGGACTGCTTTTTTAAAAATAAAATATGTAGAGTGATGACAACATCTTTGAGAACACTGACTTACACATAGATATAATTCCAATTCAACCACAGGACTCTCTATATAAATCAGGCTTTGGAGAAGAATTGGAAGAGATACTGGGGTATATTCTAAGTGTATCTGTCTGATACTAGTTTCAAAGAAATGAAAACCATTTGTCATTTCAGATAAGCTAAAATCTATTTCCTACACTCTCAAAAGCCATATATAAATCTGTACATATAAAGGAGAACGATAATGCTCCTTGAAAAAAAATTTTCATTCATGTGCAAACATTTAAAGGTCTCTCTCATAACGCATTTACTTATTTAAAAGCACAAGGAACAGAAAGAAAATGCTATCTTTCTAACCCTAACCCTATATTCAGGCTGGCCCTCCTTTAAATAATCTATAACAAACCATTGCAATAGATTTTTATGATTTAATTGCATTTCCAAAAATATTTTCATAAGACAGAAGCATAGAATTTTGTCAGTGAGTCTCTAAATAAAAGGTTTATAAGTTTGTTGAGTAAAAATATTTCACTTATCAATTTTCTTTTGCTGAATCTTTAGCCCTTCTTAAATGACCTTGTTGATGAAATACAGTTTGAACAAAATTGTTGATTAAATAAAGGACTTTAAATTATAGTGCAAAAGACTTATAATTTGCATAATAAGGACTTGATAACTATTTATCAAACATCCAACAACTGAATACAAAAGAAACCTTTAAGAACAATAATTGTTAAATATTTGTGATCTGTACAATATCGATTGCACAAAACTAGGTAGGAATGGAACAATTACAATAAGAAAAGTAAAAATGAAAACAGAGATTTCTTCCTTTTGCAGTATCATTTCTAAGCATTCCCAATAAATAAGGGAAAAATAAAGTGGCATGGCCAGTGCTTATTTCTGGACCTGTAGCTTGGTCCGACTTTGTCTCCCACTGCTTCTGCTCTGCCCATAGCAGTCAGAGTCTGGCTGAGAACTTCTGTCCCTGAGCAGCATTTATTATCTCCCATACATTCTCATAGGCAGGCTTCTCTCCTCTGGGATTATAAATGGTAGCTTTTTCTTATTTGGGAGTTAAAAATATAAGACAATTACCCAGTTTTATTGCCTTAGGAAGTAGAATGGAATGCAACACCATCATAGGGACTGGCTGAGAGAAAACAAATTACTTTTCTCTATGTGCAAATGAGTCTACAGCAATATGTCGACTTCTGTCAATATACAGAAAGGCTATTTCTGAAGGATGATGCCCAGACAGAAGTGGAGTTCCTAGGGATAAAAGCATTTCTACTCAGCCAAGGGGAAGCCAATGCTTTCAAGAGATTTGTGAGTGACAGCAAAGCTGCTTGGTGAGGAGGTAGGATGGGTCAGGGGAACAGCAGGCAGGCTGACAGCTCAGGCCATCACTTCTAGTTCCAAGTTTTAGATTTCCCTTGTGTTATCCTCTCTCACTTTCTTTTTCCTCCCTCCCTTCCTTCTTCCCCCCCCCACCATGACATCATTAACTTTTTCAAAGTAAGTTTGTTCTCGCTGTGAAGTCTAGGGGACAAATTTTAGGAAGCTTATGCATATCAATGGTTGGTTTTAAATATTTATTTCTGTTCTTCTCCAATAATTAAAGGAATTATAAAATGAGTCTAGGTGTGGTGAGGCATGCCTGCAATTCTCTCAGTGCTACCAGAGGTGAAAGGGTCATGAGTACAAAGCCAACCATTTACTACGTAAGGAATTCAAGGTGTGTCTGGGCTACATGAGACCGACGCTCAAGAAGAACAATGAAATCCTCAAACACAATCAAACTCAGGACTCCATTGCCTTTCCTTGCTTTATTAGGGGCACTCTCTTATATGATAATATTTAATGCTTATAAAGAAAAGGGTGAGGCAATAAATACTGAGACACCTTTCTGAGTCCCTGGTAGCAAGTATTTTCTTCCTTCAAAGCTCTAGGTCTTGCTCATCATGGGGTGGTAACATATCCATGTTCCTACATTCTATTATACTACCACATTGTGTAGTCTTGACTTCTGTTGCATTTGTACAGTAAGCCAACTTAGAAGCAGGCTAAGTATCCATAAAATAAATACTAATATAGGCATTAAAAACTAATATAAATACTATTGTAACACATTAAAAAAAACTGCTGAAAGCACAAACAACTATTCATATTATCTCTCTAGTAACATATAATGAAAGTGTCAAAAGAATATACAGTGAAATTGTGAGAAAATGCAACGTAGGGGATGCAGCTGGATCTCCAGCTCTGGTGTGAAGAGTCAGTCCCCCTTCCAAAAGACCTGAGGTCCCTTCTATCTCCAGGCAGCTTACACTTTCCTGGAACTCCACCTACAGGGGATATGACAGCCTCTCTGGCCTCTGTTAACACAGCAGTCTCTCTCTCTCTCTCTCTCTCTTTCTCTCTCTCTCTCTCTCTCTCACACACACACACACACACACTACACAGAGAGACATACACACACACACACTACACAGAGACACACACACAGATGCAGACACACACACAGAGACACACACACAAAAGAAAGCAAAAATTAAAATCTTAAAAAGTGGAAAATATAACAGTTTGAGAGAAATATTGATTTTTAACACACCTAGTACAGTTTCTCTAATATTAAGAATTTACTGAATATTACCAAATATTACTAGATGAATTAGCTTTCTCTATAAAAAACTACCATCAATAATAATAATAATTAACATTTATTTAGTATTGCATTACCATATATCATTTTCATACTTTCTTGAAACATTAAAACAACACTCCATGACAGGAATTCTTTCAATCTCATTTCACATAGTAAATTTCAGTAAATGACATAGCTGTATCCAATTCAAGATCTATGTAGTAAGTCTTTTAATCTTTATTGTGTGACCCTTTTCTCCTCTCTGAAACATCCTTTCCTGGGAGGAGAGAAGCTCACAATACTCAGAAGGCTTATGAAACTTATAAGCCTTATGAAACTCTAAGACTCACAGAGTCAGTATTGGAGAGAGGAGGAGACTCTTATGTAGAGTGTCCTACAAGTTGTGTGGGACACTGGTGATGCAGCTCACCTGTGCTTGACAGTCACCCATGCTCCAAGAAGATAGACATGAGTTGAATTTGTGCATCTGGCTTATTGTTAGTGCTCTTTTTATAATATTGCTCTCATCTCTTTGGAAATGTCACAAATATTTTCCACAAAATGGATGACTTTCCATTAGTCCATATCAAAGTTAGAAAGTCAACTGTTTAGAAAAGTTAAATATGTAGTGAGAATGGCAAAAGGTGGCTAGCTGTCATGGTAATTGGCATAGTAGCAGGTATTTGATAAAGACTTTGCAAAAACTAGAAAGCAATTTTATTTATAGATGCTTTCAATTATCTTGAGACTCTAGATGTCACAATTTTAAGAAAGTGATTCAATTTTATAATTGTGTTTTAAAAAGTGTCTTGCCCATCAATTATATGAGCATCTTGTGTAACAACTGGCCTCAAATTGTCCTTAGATATAGTGTTAACTGGCATAATTAATAGATTAGGAAGTCACAATGTACCCTATACCATAGGTGAGCAATGAACTGTCTCTAGGCATTTTTAGAGAAATATTCAACTTTTTTTCCATATAGTACCAGACTCAGACGCAAGACTCAAAACAGTCACAATAGTGTGATTCTTGGTATGGTGCAAAATAGACAAAGGCATGGCTTATTTCACAGACTCTTGCCTGAATTTCTTCAGGGACCACAGACTTCATTATCCCATTGATAAAACCCAATTACTAGCTGTCTCCTGTATGCCATTTTCATCAAACTCACTGAGATGTGCCCTGTGCACTCTACCTTTTCATATTATCAGCTGACATTTCCACCCAAGTACTGCAAATGCCTATAATTCTGTTCTGACACATAAAAGCAGTTCCAGCAGGCTTTCATTTCTATAGCTCTGGATTCATAGTACCTTTGAAAATGAGCTCAACATGAGGCAAGAGATCTTTCTGTTTCTCAGTAAAATGGACATTCTCCATTCTCTTGAGACTATGTATGGGGTCTAAGAAGTCCAACAAAAATTCCTATGGCAATTTCACAGAGAAGAAACTCTGCCAGGTTCCTCAATCTTAACTCAAACCTGGATGAGAGAAAAAGCACACTGATTTCTGAGGTTGGAATTCATCCTAACAGACTTGTTTATAGTGCTTCTTTTCCTAAATGTTTATCCACTACACCCAAACTACCTGCATTTTCTCTCTCTTTATAAGAATATAGAGGAAAGACGGCAGAGATTCAAAGCCCATTGGCTGAGTTCTTTCAGTTTTTCAAAACTAGAAACAATTCTTTTTCTGTAATTTAAAAATACTTATAAAACTAACGTACAAAGTAATAGATCTAGTCATGGCATTTCCATATATTATGTTACTGTAATTTGTTCTAACTTGTTGTCCAATGGTTGCTCTTTTCCCATAGCTCCCTTCTGCATTCTGAACATCATACCATTCTCCTTTCCTTCTAAAATCTGTTCCTCCACTCTCATGATCTACTTTCTAGTTTCTTGACATATAAATTATTCTATGTAACACACACATGTATATTTATATAGAGAAATATATTATCTATTATATAAATATATAATTACATGCATTTGTAACTATTAACATATAAAATCAAACAATAAATTTGTTTATCTGTCATTATGTATCTGAAATATTTCACTGAATACAATGTTTCAGTTCTATTGGTTTTCCTAGAGATATTGTAATTTATTATTCTTTATAGCTGAACAAAGTTTTATTATTTACATGAAAACACATGCAATCATGTATCTATATTTTAAATAAATATTTTATATAAATGCATTCATTAGGTTAATGACCACATAAGCTAGTGGTATTTCACATGCATTAAGATTATTTTAATAATGTGCATGAATATGCAAGTATCTCAGTACTATATTGACTTTAAGTCCTTTGGAGATATCTCCAAGAGTGGTATATCTGGGGGACATATATATTTTTATTTGTAATTTCTTGGGAAAGCTCCATGCTGATTTCCATATTAGTTGTACAGGTTTATTTTTTCCAAGGACTTTATTTCATTATTTTTCATTAGTCTGTTTTTTGACTGGACCATTTGACTTTTTTTTTCTTGTTCAATTTTTGCATTTCTTTATAAATTTTCTAAATATTATCACATTAATCCCCTCATCTGATATGCAATTTCCTTCAAACCAAATAACTCTCTATTGAAGGGATGAGGGAGGTTCATGAAGCTCAGGAATCAAAGGAACCTGGGAAGTCCCAGAATGCTGATACTAACAAGATTCACAATACCCATCCCCAAAGTTATAGAAGCAATCAACGGTGACTGGGGAGAGGAGAATCCCTAACCAGGCTCATTTCCTGGAAGATACTGACTTATGGATTTGGCTCTAATTTGTTAAGAACGATTTAAGAATATATGTTTATAGATTATCTTTGGGTTTTTCATGGTGCAACTTTCTTTGAGACATATGCTTTCTTAACTAGTCCCATCCATAGTAAATGCTATAAACTCATTGATTCACTGAATGGCTTTGGTCTGGTAGTTTTCAGTCTGTGGTGAGTGGATGCTCCTGCATTTCTTCATTAACAAAGTCCTTTGCAACATTTTCAGTTGACAAAAATTTTGTCTAATTTTGCAGGCTATCTCTTTAATCTAGAAATTGTTTTTGCTTACTGTGATTTTTATCTCAGGTAACCCAATTTGTCAAACCTAAGGGTAGTTTGTATTGCTATTACAGTCCCTTTCAGAAAGCCCTTGCGTAAATAAAAAATAAATTACATATTTTCCTCTAGTAATTTCAGTTAAGGTCTTTGATGCCTGCTGAAAAGATTTTTTCACAGGATAAAAGGTATGAGTCTAGTTTTATTCTGCTATGTATGGAAGTCCATTTTTCCCAGAAGCATTTGCTG
This sequence comes from Sigmodon hispidus, assembly GCA_004025045.1. Taxonomy (NCBI): domain Eukaryota; kingdom Metazoa; phylum Chordata; class Mammalia; order Rodentia; family Cricetidae; genus Sigmodon; species Sigmodon hispidus. The sequence goes on from PVIH01000766.1 coordinate 237,639, forward strand.
AAGATATTATCTTGTATTCAAAATGTTCTGTGGGTATCTTTGTCAAAATTAAGTGGCTGTCACTAAGCGTTAATTTTCTTGGATCCTTTATTATATTGCACTGCTTTTATGAAGATATCATGTCATTTTGGTTACTAAGCTCCTGTGAGCTCAGGTATCGTGATGCCTCCAGCATTAATCTTCCTGCCATGGATCACTTTAACCATTTGGGATCTTTGCTGCTTCCATATAAGCTTCAGGAATTTTAAACTATAGTTCAATAAACAATTAGCATTTTGATGTATTTGTGCTAAATATGTAAATGGTTTCTAGTACTATGGTCATTTTTACAGCATTGATTCTGCCAATCAATGAACATGGGGTAGCATTTCACTTAGTAGTTTTTAAACTTTTTTGTATCATAATATTTTTACTGTAGATGTCCTTTACTTCTCTGTAAAATATTATTTTGAGTTATTTTAAAATTACTGTTAATGGGACTTTGCACAGATTTCTTTCTCATTTAGTTAATTTTTGATATATAAAGAAACTGTAAATTTTATATACAGCTATTTTGATGAAAGTGTTTAAATAGTTCTAAGAAGTTATTGGTGGGATCTTTGGGACTGCCATGTTGTCTATCAACTGGGATAATTTTAGATTTTATCCCTTTTATTTCTCATTTTTTCTTAATATACTAGCTATAATTTTAATACTATATTCAACAAGAATGGAGATAGCTGACACCATATCTCTTTCTAGACTTTAGAAAAATGCTCTCAGTTTTTTCCCACTTAATAAGTGACTGACAGTTTATGACACATGTTCTTTCTTATTTTGTGGTATTTCCTTTTCATCACTAATTTCTTAAGGAATTTTACTATGAAAGAATGTTGAACTTTGTTACAGTCCTTTCCTGCAATGATTGAGATGATCATGTGACCTATGTTTTTTTAAAACCATTTATGTTCTGCATAGGATATTTGTAAATTTTTGGGCCAACCTTGCATCTTTGGAATAAAAGTATTATCTCTAATTATCTCTTCAGTGTGCCCATGCATGTAGTGATATGTTGTATATTTGATAAAAAATAGCCTGAAATATCAGAGGATAGACCCACCCACACAGCCAAGCCATAAAGTTTAGGGAGAAGTAACACACACCTTTAATCTCATCACTCAGGAGCCAGAGGTCCTCTGGGTCTCTGTGAGTTCAAGGCCAAACAGTGCAGTGTGTGATACATACCTTTAATCCTAGCACTAGCGAAGTTGAACCAGGAAGTGAGATAGCTGGGTAGAGAAAAAGGAGAGAGAACTATGCTCCTTTTCTGCTGAGGACTCAGAGGCATTGGGTCTGAGTATTCATGGAGACAGCATCTACTGTTTTTGGACATTTGGCTAGGTGGGAATAGGCTGTGGGTTGTTCCTCTGTCTCTCTGATATTTCAAGGCTTTCCCTGAAATATTTGGCTTCAGGTTTATTATAACAAATAGAATTTTTACAATATCTGACACCTAACTTTGGGGGCAGAAATTCACAAAAAGAGCTGCTTGCACAGGTTGGAGCTACACATGGCTTGAGTCACTATCCAAATGGCTAAGATTTCCTTTCAGAGTTAGCCTGTGGCCATCTCTATCTTTTGGGCAGTTCCCGCTACATGTGTTTCTTCTTCAAAATCACCTGGATGAACTTTTCAGACAGAAGCTTCCCTCTCCTGTTTTTTTTGTTTTTTTTTTTCTTTTCTTTTTTTTTTCCTGGACCTCTCCTTGGACTGCCACACTAGGTACCTGATTCACTTCTTGGTCATATGACTCATCATTGATAGTAAATTTAACGAGTCAATTGGGATGTTTTAAAAAGGGGAATTAGTTTAAGACAGAGAGGGAGTTTTTTTGCCACATAAAAATGGGAAACATTAAAATTGAAGGAATTTGGTCTTTGTTTGAAAATACTCTAGATGGTTGAAAAATAGAACTATTAAAAAAGAGGATAACTAATATAGATGGGATTATCATAATGTCTATTATAAATACTATTTGTTTGATCACTCTTGTTTTAGCCCTAAAGAGTTGGTTTATGAGTGCCAAAATGATTGATATGCATGCCAAAATGCAAGTATTAGAAAGCCTTGTTAAAACAGATCATAGAGATATTCTGATCTAGACACAAGAATTTAAAGGAAAACCAAGCTCAACACTGCCTTTGAAGACTACAGAGAAATAGTGTAAGCTTTTATAACAATCAGCCTTAATATATCCAATAACCTTGCAGGAATTGCCAAATGATATAAACTATATAAGAACTGAACGGACTCCTGTTCAAATGTTAAATTTAAGGAGATTCAAGGAAGCAATAATCTCATATGGCACGCCTTCACCATTTGTAAAGCGGATGTTAACTCATGGTTAACTTGTAATAAAATTATCCCAAAAGACTGGACAGATATAATCACAGCAGTATTGGAGGCTGATCCCAAGTTACAATGGAAAGCCTGATAGAAGGATAAAGCTAAAGCCATTTAACAACATAGTAGGACTAGAGGTATTGAAATCTCTCAAGACCAAATAATTGGAGAGGGAGATTATGCTAATGTAGAAAGACAATTATAATATGATGACTACACTCTGGCTTGGAATAAAATCAAAGAAGAAGGAAAGAAAACTGAGTCATTTAAAAAAGTGATCTAAGGCTCTAAAAAACATACAAAAACAGATTTCTTAAAAAGATTGATTTCAGTGGTAAAAAGAATGGTACCAAATTCAGAAGTTAGGCAAATAATAATTGAATCTCTGGTTTTTAAAATGCTAGTTTACAATACAAAAGGATAATTAGGCCATTAAAGGCAAGATTAACACTCTTGGAAGAATGGATATCAGATACAAAACTTTGGAGTCTCATAAATATGAAGATACTTAATATCAGATGTTACAACTGTGGAAACTGAATCACCTAAAACAGGACTGTATGAAAGACATTCCTAGAAATAATGTTTTTTCTAGGAATAACTACAACAGATTGCCCCCTCTCTTCTGGACTATGCAGGAGGTGTGGTAAAAGCAGACACTGAACCAACAAATTAAGTCAGCAAAAGATAGAAAAATTTCTTTTGGCCATTGGGAAATGCCCTGAGGGGCCTCTTATAGGCTATCACATCAAATACAGTTCAGCCTTATCCTGTCATCTTGGAGGAAACACATTTACAGATCAATTAAAGAACCTAAAGCCTATTCTGAAAAAATATACTGTTCTGGATGATAGAACAGCTACAGAAAAGAGAACAAAAAAGTGTGAAAAACAATAAAGTAAATATTTTGGCACTTTTATAAATAAACAAAGACCAAAATTAAAAATAATAATAAATGACTTTATTGTCATTTAAGGTCTTGTAAAAACAGGTACAGATGCAACAATAATTTCATCAGAATATTAGAATCTAAGATGGACCCTTCAGGAGGCAATTGTTAAGATTTTGAGAACTTGATAATTATTCCAGGTAAAACAGAGTGTGAGAGGGCTTGAATGTATATGGTAAGAGGGACACACAGGAGAATTAGAGCCACATAATTCCCATGAACTTATGAGAACACAATTTATTACAACAGTGGAACACTTAGATTAACATTCCCCAAATCTCAGGAATAAACCATAAACTATCATATGTTTCTGGGAAAAATATTAGAAGATATTATGAAAAATAGTCATCAACTGTTAAAGTTGCACAAAAACACAGCACAACATCTACTGATCTTTCAAAAGCCACACAGGCATCAACATCTCTGCATTTAAAATAGTGAACAGATAAGTGTATATGGGTTCAGCAATGGCCTATAACAAAAGAGAAATCGCAGGCCTTACATGAGGTGGTATGAGAGCAATTAAATGTTCAGCATATTGAAGAATGAACCAGCCTGTGGAAGGCTCCTGTATTTGTTATCAAAAAGAAATCTGAAAAATGAGAATGGCAACAAATCTAACAGTGGTTAATAAAGTGATTCTACCATGGGCTCTCTACAATCGGGAATTCCTTTACCTTCTCTGTTACCTAAATAATGGTCTATCATAATTATTGACTTAAAAAACTGTTTCTTTACTATATCTCTACAATAACAAGACAGGGAAAATTTTGCCATTACAGTGCTTACTGATAAAAATTCTCAATAGCCTGTAAAGAGATACTAATGGAAGGTTCTCCCACAGGAAATGTTAAATAGTCCCACTTTGTGCCAATATTTTGTACAACAGCCATTAGAAATGATATATAATGAATTTCCACAGTCTATCATTTACCACTACATGGACAATATCTTATTGGCTGATTCAAATAGAGATACTTTAGAATGTTTGAAGAAGTGAAAAAAATTTTTGTCTGCTTGGGTATTACAAATTGCTTCTAAAAAATACTAACAGGAAATTTTGTTAATTATTTAGGATAAAAAATCGGTCTTCAAAAAATTAGACCCAAAAAAGGTATAAATTAGGACAGAGAGATTGCAGACTCTTAATGATTTCTGAAGATTGCTAGCAGACTTTTTAATTTATGGCTTATTACTGGGATAAAAAAATGAACTGGATAATTTATTCAAAACCTTAGATGGGGACAAGGACTAAATATTCCAAAGGAATTACCAATTGAGCTGAGAGAGAATTGGTTTTGGTGAAAAAGAAATTACAGGATGCACATGTGGATGCAATCCTTCATTGCATTCTGGTTATTTTCCTCACTAAACATTCTCCTATATGAGTTTTAGTTCAAAATAAAAATGATATTGGAATTGATATTTTTATCACATAAAATGAGGGAGAAATTAAAGATATATGTAGAAAGATTTTTGATTTGATTTTTAAAGGAAAATTAAAACTTTGTCTACTGACAGAAATGGACCAAGCAGAAATTGTATCTTTAACTAATGAAAAAGTTGACCAGCTATGGTTAGAAAGTAAATCTTAGCAAAGAGCTTGAAGCAATTTTTTTTGGAGAGATTAACAACAGATAGCCCCAAAGCAAAAAATTTTAATTTATAAGGGGAACTAACTGGATTCTTCCTCATGGTGCATGGGGAACACCAGTTTCTATAGCCCCTGCATTTTATACTGATGCAAACAAATTAGGAAAGGCAGGTTACAAATCAGAAACCATAAGTAAAGTGGCTCAATGCCCTTATAATTATGTCCAAAAGTTACTTAATATGCTATTATGATGGTATTAATGGATTTATAGAATCTCTCAATATATTTAATGACTGTCAGTGTACAGAAAGAGTTGTTTTACACATCAGAATTGCTCACTTTATTCCTGATGAGTCAGGACTAACTTCACTATTTATTCTGTTACAAGAAATACTCAGGAATAAGAATAATTCCTTACATATAACACACATTTGATCCTATATGGGTCTGGAAAATCCTCTATAACAAGGTAATAATAAAATTGATAAATTGTTAATAGGAAATATGCTAGAGCCCTCAGAGTTTTATTTTAAAAATCACATCAATAGCAAAAGATTAAGAAAGGATATCTTCATCACTTTACAACAAGCCAAGAAAATTGTAAAAAGATGTAAGTCCTACCTGTTTTTTTTTCTATATCCAAACTCCAGTACCAGCAGGAAGTAATCTTAATGATACATGTAAAAACAAAATTTGGCAATTTATTTTACAGAATTTAGAAAATTAAAATGTGTATACCATATGATAAATATGTTTTCAGGATTTCAACGAGCAACTGCTTTTAATTCAAAAAGAGCTGATTCTGTAATCACACATTTGCTAAAAGTTATTGCCATTATGGTAATACCTGTACAAATTAATGCTAACAGTGTTCCAGAATATATCTCTTATAAAATAAGTTTTTTGCTTATTATAACATAAAGCATATTACAGGTATATCATAAAATCCTGTAGGGCAAGCAATCATAGAATGATAAAATTGAATTATAAAGTATATGCTAAAGCTATGGATACCATCAAAATTAATAAAGGCTACAATTGAACAGGAGAAAGTTCTGTCTAAGGAGAAATGATGGTTCATCCACAAATGTGACAATTCTTTAAGTTGTAAGAAAAACTCACCAAATAAGGATCAGGGCAGGGTTTTGTTTTTGTCTATACAGAAAAATAGAAATATTCATCTTTAAAAAGTCAAAAGACCTTGGACATCTAGACATCTAAAAGAGAAGGGAAGGCTTTCCAGAAAAAAATTTACAAGCAAAGAAAATAATATCGGACCTATTGGTACTAATATACTCTATGAATAGTTTTCTTTAGTGAACCATGATGATACCTGTGACCTTTGAAGTCTCTAAAAGGAATATAGTACCCATGTGATGATTTCACATGGACTATAATAATGCCATTAAGCTAACAAACACCACCTAAAGATCAACTTTAGATTACACACTGCTCAGGACAGCTTAGAGGTAGCTAGCTGAGATTAGCCACCCTCACAGAGTACTGTATCCAGGACTTGAGACAAGCCCTGAATTTTCCCATTATGCAGAGAATGGACAACAAATGATATAGCTACCTCTACCAGGACTTGACAACCAAATTTTTTTCAGAGTCTCCTAAAAAAGTCCATCACCCTCAGACATGGGGAAGTAAATTTAAAAACATGAAGCCCACATCTCCAATAGTAGGGTGGATCAATTTTGGTCTTTTAATGGGCTATAGATAACTGTCATTATTTAGTTACAAATTGTTATAGTAATGTTTAGGAAAAAAGTTGAACAAAAGGGAGATTAGATTCAGGATTCTTGTTTGAAAAAAGAAAAAAAGGGGATACAGATATAATAGGATAAAAGGTTAAATTATTAAGTCTACTCTGAAAAGAAAAATGAATATGGATATAATAGCATCAAAGAGTATATTATTCATTATAATTTAAAAAGCAACTACTAGGTTTTAAATATTTTATATTGGATTGGATTTTTGTATATTGTATATAAATTGTGTATATCAATACAAAATTGTGATTAATTTTGCTACTGTTTATATATTTCTCTTGTTTGAGGTATTGTACCTACACAGTCCATCTAAGTATGAAATGTAAATTGCTAGTCATTGCAAACTATTATTACCAACTAATTAGAATATAAAGAATTATAAGTTAGTAGTTAGTCATTACAATCAAATTTGTGGTCATATTAGATATTTTTAAAGTCAAACAGATATATTTTAGATAGATAAGTCATCTTCAAACACTTCAGAGATCTATAGTGCATGACATTCAAAATATTTTTTTTTAAAGATTTATTTATTATGCATACAGTTTTTTACAGAAGAGGGCACCAGACCTCATCATAGATGGTTGTGAGCCACCATGTGGTTTTGCTGGGAATTGAACTCAGGTCCTCTGGAAGAACAGTCAGTGCTCTTAACCTCTGAGCCATCTCTCCAGCCCCTCAAAATATTTTAATAACATATGTTCTTTTTATTTTTATGACAATGAGACATGTCTGCTCCTGGTAGCACCAATCTTCTTCAGAGAAGGTAATGGACATCAAAGGTATTCTATATGGAGTTGACTTTAATTGTGTCAAAAGTTAGCCACTGGGCAAGAAAGTATTCTTGCCTCAACTGCTGACAGTGTGATGACAGAAGGACACAAAAGAATTGCTGAACCTTATCAAGACAAAGTAGAAAGGTCTTTAAGAATATTCTGTTTCACAGATAATTCTGTCAGATATGCTAGGACTGTAGGCCAAAAATGGATGCCTCAACTTTGCAGAGGAGCCTTGGGTAATTGTCTAGGCAGCCAGCTGTTTATGTCGTTTTTCACAATCTTTTAGAAGATGCTTGTTTGTACTTTCTGATTACTCAGTTAATATTATTTTCTTCTAGGGTGTCTGAGGAAGTTGACAACCAGATATAGTTTTTCTAATTACAGACTCAGAAAAGAAACTCTCTAAGAGATTTAAAGTATATAAGTTTGAGAGACATCAAAAGATAATTTTCAGTTGGTAATACAAGTTATATAGAAAGTGATTTAAGTACAATCCTTTGGACTCACCAGTACAGAATAAATAATAAAATATTTGCTCTGAGTTGGTAAATCTTTAATAGACTGGCCATTATTGATGTAATTATTATGTGTCTATGTTGTATATATTTACTGCACTTCTATATATTGTTTCTTATATTAGTTATAATATTATTAAATTTTGGTACTATAGAAAATATGTAGTAATATATTGCATACTTAATAAAAGTAGCCTGAAATATCACAGGATAGGCCCACCCACATAGCCAACCTATAAGTTAATCCTAGCACTCAGGAGCCAGAGATCCAGGATCTCTGTGAGTTCAAAGTCAAACAGAGCCAGGAGATGGTGGCACACACCTTTAATCCTAGCACTAGGAAAGTTGAAACAGAAAGTGAGGTAGCTGAATAAAGAAAGAAAAGGCAGGAGTTCTTCCCTTTGCCTGTATTCCCTTCTGCTGAGGACTCAGAAGCATTGAGTCTGAGGGATTATGGAGACAAGATCCACCCTTTTTGATCTAAGGAGTTGGCTAGGTGAGAAATGTGGTTTGTTTCTCTATCTCTCTGCTATTTCAGCTTTTCCCCAATTTTTGGCTCTGGGTTTTTATTGTAATACCAAATAGAATTAATGAAATACTTATACCATCTCTGCAAGAATTTTATGGAAAATTCTGACGTCTTGACTCTAAGTATCCTGTTTTATAAATTTATTTTGCTATTGTGTCTTTGCCCAGGTGTGATATCAAAGTAACTCTTTGTTTTTTTTCCATTTCTATTTTATAGAACAGTGTGAGGAACATTGATGTTACCTTTTCTTGAAGATTTGTGGACTTCAATGATGGACGTATTCAGTCTTGAGATTATTGTTTGGATACTTTTTGTTACTCTGTCATTGTTGTTGATTGTTAGGGATCTGTTCAATTTTTCTGGTTTGATTAATTTGGTAGTTTGAATAAGAACGGTCCCATAGGCTCATCTATCTCAGTACTTGGATGAACTATTTGTAAAATGTTAGGAAGTATGGCTTTTTTGGCATCCTTGGAAGAGATATGTCACTGGAGGTAAGCTTTGAGGTTTCAAAGGTCCATGCTATTCCCAATCAAGTTCCCTCTGCATTCAACTTTCAAATCAAAATATAGCTCTTAGCTACTGCACTGGCATCATACCTGCCTGCCTGCTGCCAAGCATGAAGGTCATGATTTCCAAAGTTCTCTGGAACCATGATCCCAGATTAAAGTCTTTATTTCGTAAGTTGTCTTGGTTATGTTGTCTTAGCATAGAAACAGAAAAGTAACTACTAATTTAATTTGGCTCATATATATTGAGAAATTCATTCATTTCTTATAGATCCTTAAGTGTTCGGGAATATACATTTTAAAATCATTTGCTTATGATTTCCTGGATTTTATTGAAAACTGTAGTAACTTCCTTCTTTCAGTTTTAATTTAGCTAGTTTGGTTCTCTCTCTCTCTCTCTCTTTTTCTCTATCTGTGTGTGTGTTTATTGTTTTTGCTCTGTGCTTATCATTTCTGCTCATTTTTAAATAACAAAAGGTTTTTTATATATTGTTCTTTTAGTTGGTATTTTATTAATTTTGTCCTGATCTTTTATTTCTTTCATTCTACAGCTCTTAGGTTTGGATTGTTCTTTTTTATGAGACCAGGAGGTACATCATTGTGGTTTTCTTATGCAGTCACATAGCTATAAACTTTGCTCTGAGAAGTGCATTAGCTGTATCCTCAATTTCCTCCCTAGTTTTTGAAATCACTTATTTATCATCAAAGAGTATATCACCCAGTATATCACTATTTATCAAAGAGTATAAAACCCAGTATTTCTCTGGGTTCTGTTCCTGTAATCAGTTTTATTCCTCTATGATCTGAAACAATTCAAAAAATTACTGATATATATTTATATGGAAAAATTACATTGGTAGCATAGAGCCTGGTCTATTTTAGTGATGGTTCAATGTCCTGCAAAGAAAATTATATATTTTGTATCTGCTGGATGGGCTATTCTGTAGAATATGTGAATACATTTGATTTGTGGTATAATTTAACTACAATGTATCCTTGATGATTTTAGTTTGGTTGAAGAATTTGAAGTTGAAATCATTTGTTGTTATTATATCAGTATCTATCTGAATTTTTTTGTGTCCATTAGTTTTTGTTTTGTGAAATCTTGGTGCACAAATACTTATCAATGTGATAACTTATTGATGAATTCTTTCTTTTATTAAACTGTAATCATATTTGTCACTATTATATATTTTGACTGATTTTAAAGCCTAACTTATCAGCTATCAGAAGGAAAAGATGCACCAATTTGTTTTTCCTCAAAACCACTGTATAATGTGCTGTGACAATGAATTGTTTGCTTTTTGAGGAGAGAGAGAGAGAGAGAGAGAGAGAGAGAGAGAGAGAGAGAGAGAGAGAAAGTTTGATGGGTAGGGAGTGGGAAAGAGGAGGAGAAGATGAATATGATCAAAATATCTTGTCGAAAAACTTTTTTTTATAACTTGTATTGATTCTTTGTGAATTTCAGATCATGCACCCCAAACACATTTATCTCCCTGTCCTTCCATTTCTAGCCTCTGGTCTTTTAACCTCTCCAAAGAAAACAAAAAATAAAAATGAATATAAAAAATAATAATGAAAAAAATCTCCCTGTGGAAGCTGCAGTGTGCCATGATGTGTCACCAGTATACCTTTTAGTCTTAACAGCTTTGTTTACAAATGTTCATTGCAATGAGTATTAGTCTAGTCCAAGGCCTCTGTCTTTGCTACACTACCAATACTGGATCCTCACCAGGGGACTTCTCTTAGATATTCAGTAGTGCCCTGTGCCATGGTAGTCTTGCCGCTTTGGTTCTGCAAGACTGGCCCTTTCACATTCTCCAGTCTTTCTTTGAAGGGGTAGATATTGGGATGGGCCAACTCAAAGACTGAATCTGGGCCTGGTTGGTAGTTGAGCCGATCAGCCTACCCACCTTCCTGTGCTCATACCACTAGTGCCAGCTCTCCAGCTTTGCCCTGACAAGAGATGGGGCTGACTCTCCTGTCTGTAGCAGTTAGCAAGGTGCAGGACTGCTCTCCTAGGCTCACACCTTCAGGGCCAGCTCTCTCACATCCATACCATCAGAGCCAGCTCTTCAGCATTGCCTTGGTGAAGGACACAGACATCTTACCCAAGTGCCAAAGCTGGCAGGGGCCAGGGCCAGTTCTCCCATGCCCATGCTAAAGGAGCCAGCCTTACCATGTTGCCATGTGAGTTTCAGGTCCACTTTCCTGAGTACTTTATCTGGTGAGAGGCAGAGTCTACTCTCCCACATTAGGCCAGGTCCTGAGTGCCACAGCCAGTGAGGGGTGAGCCAGCTCTCTGTGGCACCAAATAGCAACCCAGATCAGGGACATCTATATGATTTTTAGTGGTAACATGGACCAGAGACATCAATCCAACCCCTGATGCTGCAGGGCTAAGGACTCAAACATGAATCTTAGTGGTGCAAGGGCAGAGACAGCTCCATGACCTCAGGTAGCAGTTCAGGCTACTCGCATCAGGCTGTTCCTTCCCATTCTCACATTTCACAGTCTACCACCTTCCTTCCTAATGCTCAAACCATTCTGCTTCTCTTTCTCTACCATCTCTTCCCCATTTGCTTGCTCACTGTAATGACATCCAACCTGATCTGGTTGTTTAACTGCAGGAAGGGGCCTCTCTGCTATCTCTCATGCTAAGCCTGCCACTATGAAGTGACGGAAGCTGGATCTGAACTTAAGTGGTCTCCAAGGTGAAGTCTTTATTAGGTACCATGACTCTTTTTTTGGCACCCAGGAAATCCTACTTACCAGTATTGCCTCTTTGAAGTTTGTCTTCACACGCTCTGTGACAGCAAGAAACTGCATCTGCCATGTTTCCCAACACCCAGAAGAGGGCTTGGCCCAGGGTCACCACTGGTCACCGCCACCAAATTTCCAGCTCTACTTCTCTCCACAGAGTGCACTGCTCTGCTTTTCTAACTGTCCTCCTTCTATAATTGTTCTTTGTGGAACCCATGCCCTGCACCAACACCCCAGGACATGGGAGAACACAGGAGACAGTGCTTAAGTATCCTTCATGTGTCATAGGAAATATTCCTAATTTTAAAAAACAGCTAAAAATTAGAGTAAGAACATGGAAATAGTAAATTAGATAAGACAAGATGTTAGAGAAATGAGGGAAACAGAAGTGAAGCATTCTTAAATAAAGTAAAAAATGTAATAGATGTAACATAGAAATGATAAGAGCAAAAGGTTATAAAAAGTGAAAAATGAAAAAAAATATTTTAGTAGAATCTTTTAGTTGTATATAAGTTAGCTCTATAGCCATGGGCTAGAAGCTTCACCAACCTCACATCAAAAACCCTGTCAAAATGTTTGTGTTGAATGCATAGGGACTTTTACTCATAATTTTCCCTGAATAATAAGGTATAACAACTGTGTGCAGAGCATCCATATTGAGTGAGGAGTTTTAAGCGGTTTCAAAACCATTCAAAATACAAAGAAGTATGTCTACAGGGTATTGTATTTAAGAAAATTGAACACTCAAGAGTTTTGGGATCTATCTATAAAGTCTTAGAACTTGTAGCCCGCAGATTTCAAAGGACAGCTACAGCAGTTGAAACAACATGCTTGGAAGTTTAGATGGAACTGAATGCATTACTACAAAAGTCAACATAAGGGAACATTGTATAAATGTTATCAAGGCACTAAGCCATTCCCATGATAATTAAGCTAGGACATTACATGTCAGACGGTGTCTATCTGTGTTTCATCTTTGTGTATTTAGATGCACTACAGTTTTGTAGGAAATCTAGTTTGTGTACTCCATGGTGAGAAACAAAATAAAATGATTCCCATTCAGTTTTTTTGAAGATTGAAATATGTATAACTAATGATGATGAACAAGAAGAATAAGATGGTGATGAAGAAGAACCCATTGTTTATGGTTTTATGTTTAATCTAATTCTAACTCATTCCTACCTTTAATATGGTAACTTCATCAGTGAAAACTTTGTTCTGGAAGTCTAGGGAAAATGTACAAGGTATTGTGTTTCAGTTCAAAGGATGAGGTCTATAGAAGACTACATAATGTTTTCTCATAAGAAAAAGCCCTCATTGATTAGGAATCATAAGAATAAAAGACCTTGCCATCTAGATTTTGATTGCCTATACTGTATTTGTGTTTTATTTAATGATTGCCTATATTGTATTTGTGTTTTATTTAATGTAGAACTTTATCTCTATAGAACTGTGCTCCTGAGAAATCCATGCAGACTGAAAGGGATGTGGCATACAAACCCTGTGCCTGAGTCACTCTGCATTGCAGTTTTTTGGGGGCAATTGTGGGTTTTGGTGTCATTGCATAAGTGAATGTTTCCTTTCCAGATTGTTTAAAACAAAACCATCCCCTGAATAGTTATTATATGCCATCCTATTCTACTAAGCACAGTGCAATTTACAAGTTAATATGAACACATGGATTTTTATATTGTCATCATTATAACAGAAGTGAGCCAGCAAAATTATATTGGCTAATATTTCACCTGTCTTTTTAAGGCCAGGAATCCACATGATAATGAGTTGTTTAATTTCAATGGTATGTTTTCTTCTTTGTAAATAATTTAGATTCCATTCTTTGTTTGTCGATTAAGTTCAGAAAATTAAACCATTTTTACATTGACTGATGGGATATAGCCTAATTTATTGCAAAATCAATATAATCTTTAAAACTTTATCTTAAAGTATGGATTTTCCCCATCTTTCATCCATAACTATCTTATCTGTGATTGTCATTAACTTCATAAGAATATATTTTATATGAAGTAGTACATTTCCCATGTGGCAAAATTTCTCATTATCTTTCTCATGTCTAATTCAGATATATTAAGAGATATTATGGTTACTGTGCAGTGGTAGAACACCACTGAGGCTGATTAATTTTCTTACTATAAATTAGACAATAACATCAATGCTCTAGTTAATGTCATGTACATTTAAATTCTCCTAAGCTTTTGATGTTCATATCCCCATGTATTGTTGTCTTAGAGCTTTATTGCTCTGAAGAGACACCATGACCACAACAACTCTTAAGAAGGAAAACTTTTAACTGGGGCTGGCTTACAGTTCAGAGGATTAATCTTTTATTATCGCAGTAGGAAGTATGAGGGCATGCAGATAGACATCTGGATATGCCGGCAACAGGAAAAGAATGAGACACACAATGCCTGGCTTGGGCTTCTGAGACCTCAAAGTCCACCTCCAGTATGATAGTTTGAATGTACTTGGTTCCCATAAGTTCAAAGGAACTGGCACTATTCGGAGGTGTGGGCTTGTTGGAGTAAGTATGGCCTTGTTGGAGAAAGTGTGTCACTATGGTGGTTGTGGGGGGCTTTGGGATCTCTTTTGTTCAAGATACCACCCAGTCAGTTGATTTTATATTGCTTTCTAATCAAGATGTAGCCAACACCATGTGTGCCTACATGTCGCTATGCTCCCTCCCAGGATGATAATGAACAAAATCTTTAAAACTGTAAGCTAGCCATCACAATTAAATGCTTTCCTTTATAAAACTTGCTGTGCAATGGATAGAGGCGGAAGCAGAGATCCATAGTTAAGCACCAGGTTGAGCTCCCAGTTCAGCTAAGAGAGAGAGAAAGGAGAGATTATGTGAGCAAAAGGATCAGGATCATGAGTAAGAAACTCACAGAAATGGCTGACCAGAACTATTGGGAGCTCACTGAATCAGAAACAACCTCTGAAGAACCTTCAGAGAAAGGAACTAAACCTTCCAAAGGTGGACAACTATCAAGTGGTGTGGGCAGTTTGCGGAGCCTCTTGCAGTAGAATCAGAGTATGCTCCTGGTGGATGAACTGACATCTCGGAACCCATTCCCTACAGAGGACACCTAACCCAGCCTTAATACTGGGATGAGGGTTTTGGACCTACCTCATCTGGATATGCCAGACTGAACTGACTCACCTTGGGACTCCTTGCCCTCCTAGAGGAATGGATGGGGGGATGGGGTAGGGGTGGCTGAGTGATGACTGGGAGGAACTGGGAGGAGGGAAGGGAGGGGCAGCAGTGGTATATATGGGGAAAAATTTTAAATAAAAAAAAGAAAAGAAAAAAACTTGTTGTGGTCATGGTGTCTCTTCACAGCAATAGAAACCCTAACTAAGACACCTAGTGACATACTTACTCCAACTAGATTGTAGCCCCAAAACTGGAAGTCCCCAGGAGTCTATGAAATCATTTTCACTCAAACTACCACAATTGTCCATTTAAAAGTCTAGGGGAAACATAAGTCATTATAGCGTGGCCTTGTCGTGAAATATAGGAGAAACAAATCATGACTATTTGGGTAAGGTGGCCTTTGGCTGAGAGCTTCTAGCAGTACAAGATACCCTACAGACAATGAAGACCCAGGGCACATCCCAACCCACCTTAGTAAGTGTAAAGAGAGTCTGAAGTTTTCCTCAGAGAAGGTAGGATGTAGAAGGAAAGTCCAATGTCACAAGCCAAAAACATCAAGACAACTAAAATTGAGTTTTGAAAATGACTGTACCAAGACGCACTAGTGCACTCTCCAGTTATCTATGGAGTCATCCCTAATCAAGTCCAGAGATCCATCTAAAGCAATCAATCACCCTCTCAACAAATTTAGCATTTTTTTAAATGTGTACTATTTATAATAGCTAATCTTTGGAGGAATTATTATGTGCTAGACACTATGAGCATTTCTGTGTAAATAATTCACCTAATTTCATATCATTGATTATGAAAGCATTAACACATTATGCACCATTAAGAAAAAAAACCACCATGGATTTTACTACAGCACATTATGTACTGACTTTTAGAGATGTTCAAATTGTTTTCAATGTGTTTTTAACATTCTTGTACGGGAGGAATACTATTTACTATAATGTCATGGAGGTGCTATGTCTTACCTTTGATTTATAAGTGGTCAAATTGAATGATCATTGCTTACCCATGGTTAGGGAATAAATACATGGAAAAGTTAGAACTGTAACCTAGGTAGTGCGGTTCTGAGCCTGAGACCCATAGTCCTGTTTGTATTCCAGTTTGTATGGCAGTGACATTAACACCTTCAAAGCAGACGCCTTCTATCAGATAGGTCTTCACAGAGGAATGCCCTTTCCCCCCTATTTGCCTGGTAATTATTAAAGGGCAGCATCTTCAGTTACTATGACATAGCAGGTGGGGTGCTAAGCACTTAGAAAAGCCAAGTATTTATTTCCAAATGATATCTGAACAGACCCACATTATTCTAAATGCTCAAAAGTCTTGTTTTCTTCCCAGTTATATGTCGCCCCCAGTATCTGACCCATGA
The DNA here is from genome assembly GCA_004025045.1 of Sigmodon hispidus. NCBI lineage: Eukaryota > Metazoa > Chordata > Mammalia > Rodentia > Cricetidae > Sigmodon > Sigmodon hispidus. The sequence goes on from PVIH01000766.1 coordinate 253,990, forward strand.
GCTCCACCTGGTGCAGATAAATGGTGGGGCATGTACATTAGAAGTAGTCTATAAAACTTACTTTATTATTCTAATACTTACAAAGTAGGTACACTCTGCCATCTTTATTGGCAGCTCAGCCCCATGGGTCACAGTCTCTCACCCCCAGTGGGCTTCCTTATTGTAAATGTCAAATACTATGCTTTTTCAGTTAAAAATTGTCACTGCATGAGCAAAAGGATTATCAAAACTAAATTAGAAAAAGGTCAAGATTTTATGATTACTGGAAGCAAAAAGGTACAGAAATTCTGATAACCCCTCTGTTCTGTCTACATAGGGCGGGGACCAGTATGGTTCCAGTATGGAGTGCAGAACCAGGGGTCATCCTGGGATTAGCTACAGAAGGGAGTGAGGTGGCAGTATGCTGCTATAAAGAATCAGCCTGAGTATATGTGTCTGCTGGAATTTTCCATCCCCAAGATGAATTATTGCCGTTATGTCCTCCAGCAATGAAATTCCCTGATGGAAGCCTTATTGGGAATGGTCCGCACAAAAGCAGAGAACAAAGCCACCCTGACACTTGGCACCACCATCATATTTTCTCTTGAACACTGGCACACTGGACCTTTATACAGCCTCCTCCTACTCACCCTGCTGCTGCCACTGCTCCAGGGAAGGTCACTGCCCTCGTCTGTTCACATGACCAGACTCTGAGCTCCAGCTGCCCAAGAAAGGAAGGGACGGTCCTATCATCTTGCTAGTCTTTCCCTTAGTGACCACAGCATGACAGAGCCAGCCTAACCAGCATCCATTCTCTGTCAAAAGAAAATTTATTTACCCAGGAAGAAAATTTTTTGAAGTTTATAGTGGTGGAAAAGATTCAGAAAATACACTTGGGTATCACTGAAAGGGCAGCACAGTTATCTTAATCCTTTTCTGAAGAGTTAAATGGTGAAAGGCGCCACAGAAAATCATCCATCTCTCTTCTACAAACCAGAAAACATCCATCCTTCTAATCACACCTCATGAACAATTCATAAAGATATACTCTTGCATTGAGGAGTATCACCAGTGCCAATAACAGCTGCACCAGGGGCACAGAGGTTCTATACATGTTTAAACTAAACTCTCATATTTGTGAGTAACACACATTATGTAGAGCCGAGACTTCCCTTGTCCTTGGGTCACTTAAATTCTTCTGTACTTGAAAATAAAATCCCACTCAGGAGTAAAAAAGTTCTTTCCAAAGACATCCTCTGAGATGTTTTCAGCATGATATTCAAGACCTGACTAAATCTAACACTCTTTAGCATTTCTAAAGAAAGAAATCAAGTAATTGCATTTCTTATACCACTCTAGAAAATACACAAATTAGGGCTACAATTTAGAAAAAATATTTGCCTGTGTTTATCCTCAGGTGGCATTTCAACATCCCATCCTCAGACACAGTTTGTGTGTGTGTGTGTGTGTGTGTGTGTGTGTGTGTGTGTGTGTGTGTGTGTGTGTGTGAAGGTCAGAAGTCAAGCCTAGATGTCTTTCCTCAACCATTTCCCACTTTTTATAAATCAACACAGGGTCTCTCACTATCTTGGAACTTGCCAAGAAGGCTAGCCTGGACAGCCAGCAAGGCCCAGGCATCTATCTTCACTCACATTCCTTGTGCTGTTACACTTGCATATTGTGTGGTGCTGGTGATGGTGGGGGTGGTCTGAGTATTTATAGAATTTAGTACCTTGTACTTGAAAGACAAGCACTTCACCAAGTGAACTATTTCCCTAGCCCCAGACACCTTGTTGTATGATATCTATACACACTGTTTGAAGATTTTCCCTTCTGGCTATGTTGGATCACACTTGCAATCTCATCACATTGAAGGATGAGAAAAAGGACCATTCTGAGTTTAACATTTGGTTGAGCTAGAACATCCATGTTTTAGTGATGCTTTCTCCAAAGTGATGTTTTCAGGGGGCGTTTCACCCAGTCATGCAAACATTGCTCTCTTGGGTGGCATTTGCAGCATCATGCAACTTTCTTCATGTCAGCTAATACTTTCTTGATGATATCTATCCTGAGACAAACTCTAACCAACATCCATGAAAAAAGTCTACTGCTTAGACATAGGCTGGTCTGTGTACTGTACAGATATTTGTCTAAAGGTATCCGGTGTGCCCAGCCAGGATTCTCTCTGCTATAACTTGATGTAGAATATTGTTATAACTAGGCAAACATTTGTTTATGATGTAGAATATTACTTTAACCGTGTAAAAAAAGTGTGTTACCTTTATGTTGCATTTGTTTAATAAAGTAAGGATGTATGTTTAATTATGTAAAGATGTGTTTCGTCTGTCTCTTCTTGCCTGCCTAAGGCACCTGATTGGTCTAATAAAGATCTGAATGGCCAATACATAGGCAGAGAAAGAATGGGTGGGGCTTTCAGGCAGAGAGAATAAGTAGAGGGGAGAAATAAAGTCTTGATGGGAGGGAGGATGAGAGAAGTTGAAGGAGGGACAAACCAGCCAGACATCAAGACACAATGAAAGTAAGATCAACAGACATAAGAAACGTAGTAAGACCTGAGGTGAAGGGGAGATAAAGAGAAACAGGTTAAGTTAAAAGAGTTAGCCAAAATTTTGCCTAACCTAGGGTGAACACTCAAAGTTAATAAGTCACTGTGCCATCATGATTTTGGGGCTAGTTGCTGGGCCAAAAGAAAAAGCCTGGTACAGTAACTGTTGTTCACTATGTTATTCTTAATCCCAAATTAGTTTATAATCACAATCACAAAATGAAAGTATTTTTTCTTTACATGGTTCAGTAATATGTGTGTATTCAGTTACAACAGGCATGATAAGTCCTAGAAACTTAGGAAGATTGCCGAAATCTCAGTTAACAGGATTTGTTTACCAAGAAATGGGTAATTTTGCTGTGGGATCTTCAGTCCACATAGACATTTTATCATTCAAAGTCTGTCCCTGAGTAACCACTGAACATCTGTCTCTCACTTCACCTACAGGTAGCAAAATAGAGCTCTATGTTACCTTTTTATCTTCCGGAGATAAGCTCACATAACATTTTACAAAAATGATAATTTACAGAGGAAAATTATCAACAAAAATAAAGTCACAACCATACAATGGAACACAGTAGTGCTAAAAGCCAATGTGGGAGGAAAAAAATAGTTAAATAAGAAATCAGCAACTGGAGGATGATGGCTATGTCAGTGTCCAGAGACTCTGATTTCCACCCAGAGGAACTTAGAGAAGGTGAATTTACATACAAAAGGATTAGTTTCTAGAATGAGGACAATAAACATTGCAATGAAGGCGCTCTCAGAGCAATTTTATTCTACTGCATATTTTCAGTAGATCTATGTTCAGGAAACAGAGTGGCCCTGTGGAGGCACTAAGAAGATGCTTGCTTCATATATTAAAGCATATGTCAGACTATCCTAATACACTTCCTAGAAAGAAATAAAGGCCAGATCCTAAGTGTTTATAATAGTTTAAATTAAAGATACTAAATAAACATTTTTACCGTATTTTATTTCTTATATTTTTGTGTTAAAGACATAAATAAGCCTTAGTACATCTTTTTAAAGCTCACAAAGGAACTGTAATATCCTCAGCAAAATTATAATTTTCTCACTTTTTAAAATATACAAATATATTATATATGTATGTATACATGTATGCACATACATTCATATTTATAAACACACATACATATATGGAGAGAGAAAGAGACAGAAAGTTTAAATAGGGTTATCCTATATTAGAATTACAAGGACTCTCTTAGACATTACAGGCTAACAAACAAAGAGTCCATTGCTGGGGCTGCTGGCAAGTGAGATGCCCTGGACTCTTGCCAATGCTCCTGCTTACCCTTCATATTGAACATGGAACATTCATACTGTACTGACTTGGAAGCTTTATCCTTACTGGTTATTTTTCATGATGCTGGAGGTTGCTATGCATGGTACCAGAGGAGAAAATAATTATCACTCTTACCTAGCTATGAACTCTGAAAGCTATAATAACCACTGGCCTGGAAAGGCATGCCCACTGGTGCAATTGTGTCAAGAATATCATAGGAATAATAGACAACTTTCTGGCTGGATTTAATGACCACTCTACAAGTTGAAAACCATACCTGACACTCATATGGGGAAAAACTCCTGAGATAGACCTTAGGAGAGAATACACTGGTATTAATGGGCTAAATGTGCACAGTACTAAGCTGATCCCAAATCCCTTCTCAACCCTCATTAGAGAAGCTTCTTTTGCAGTAGGTAGTGATTAACATAAGAACTCACAACTGATCAAGGTTTGGAGAATAAGACTATGGAGTTCTCAGCCCCAAATGGGACAGCAATATCACACATTCTTCTTTAAGAAGGTCATTGTGGAAAGGGGGAACATAACTGACTGGGTGGGTAAGAAAGGAGTAGATCTGGAGGAATTGGGGAAAGAATGGTATCATAATAGATTGCATGAATTTTTTAAGAAACTAAAAATGAAAAAAAAAGAGAAAATAATTTTCTTGCTTCTTAGGTTTCCATAGTCATTGTTATTGTCCTGTTCTACTGCACAAGGTAAAGACAGATTGCATTGTTTTCTGTTTTAATTTATAGCCCTTCTTGTTTAAGGTGGGGAGGGAGTTTCAACAGAAACACTGCACCCTCCCATGCTCTCAACTCATACCAAACCTAAAGCATTTAATTTAGTTCAAGCTTATATAATATGTTCCTAATAAATCCTGGGTCTCATGAGTCTATTGTACAGCTAAACTATGCTTCTCTGCACCTTCTCCTCACCACAAAGTCATTTTATTTTGCACAGACACATACACATATAGACACACACACACCTACAGCTGTAGGGCTGTAGATATTATCAACATATTTTCTAAAGCAAAAAAGATAAAAGCTACTTGCAACAAATGAAGGTCATGATGCTCCATTAAGGAAGGATCTGTGTGGGCATGCTCTGTTTAAGCTCAAGTTACTGAAAAAATGTTAGGTAAAATCACTTTTACACAGCCATTTGATACCTAAATCAAAAGAGGATCTAAAATTTACTGTTACCTTGAAACTTACATTTAAAAAGTCTTCAGAAATTATTAAGCACATTATTTGTGTTATGTTTCATTTTCAGTATTGATTATATCAGGATGCTTCTGATAATGGAACAAAGTCACAAAGTCTAATTAATTAAAGTTTATAGTGCCTTGTTAAAAGTTTGTAATATGATGGACTTTCTGCAATGTTTATGTACTGATGGAGCCCAAGGTATATTCTTGTGTGTGAGTGCATGGGCATAAACATTCTATCACCACTTAGGTGAGGTCATTCTTGTCCTGCTCACTAGAGAGTGACACAATCATACCATTTACACTTGGAAAAAAAAATCACATAAAGTACATTCTAACTCGTGTCATTTTTTGTAACTTCTCAGTGAAAACCCTTCTAATTGTTCACTTTAGATTTTACAAAGTACTAAATTAGACAATCAACTTATGGATGATTATGATTGGAGGAAGAAACATTTAAAAGTTAAAAGCCAATCATCTTTGGAAATATCCTAGGGTTGATGAGTACCATAAATACTTAATTGGCCTCCAAATAAATGTAAACTAATATTCAATAATATGATATAGGATATTAAGTTCTTAATTATTATGATACTTATTTAACTTGGAATAATAATGGATCATTATAAGTCACTTGTAAGTCAATTCTGTTCATAGACGCCCCTAAAACATTATTATAATAGCCATGTATATGTGTCAGAAATGCCATTGACACTACTTTTCATTTCTAAAACTTCAGAAATACAATTATTTTCATAATTAAAAGCCTATAATATTCTTGCTTCTCAATACAGTACAAAGGAAACAGTGTCTCCAGACACAAGAGGACTGATGTATATAAAGTCACAGAAACTGTGGCAGCCTACACAGGACCTGCACAGGTCTAAGCATGATGGTTCCCAAAGCCAAGAGAAGGAAACGAGCCAAAGCTCCCATCCCAAACCAAGAAGCACGCTCCAATCAATACCTCATTACAAAGCAAAATTTAACTTTCACCAATGGAGTCTCACTGGATATATAAACTCTGTTGAGGGTGGGCCCCATGCCTGTCAGTAGATGGCCACCACAAAACAAACACAATGGTATTATTGAATATTTTTTGTCTCATATTGTTTTGTTTGGGCATTTAAAAAATCCTTTTGCTTGAATATTATTACTTCTGATTTTTGGGGTTTTGTGGGTTTGCTTTTGTGTATATGTGTGTCTCTGTGTGTATATTTCTTGGGCTTTTTCTGTTTTGGTTCTTAAACTTTTTATTCTTAAAAAAATGCCTGTTTTTTAAAGAAAGAAAAAGAAGGCGTGGTGTTAGATGGAGAGGGAGGAGGTGGGTATCTTCCAGAAGATGAAACAGTGAAAGGTCAATAAAGTTGTGATCAGAATATATTGTATGAGAAAAACTATTTTTAATAGAAAGAAATTTCTAGCAAACACACACACATACACAAAGACATTCACTGGGCAAGACTTATGAATACAAATGAAATGCATGCAAGTACTTCTTAGTCTCCTTAGTGTTAGGCATGTCTTTAACTCAAGGAAATACTTGAGACTTTACAAAAGTTGATTATCAGAGCCCCCTGCCTTGTCCCCATGATGGCAGAACATAAAATAAGGAATGATTAGTTAAGAAACCAGAGGGAAACAAACATCAAAGTCATGACTCTATGACAGAACACGAAGATGTCCACTCTGGCCTCACAACAATTGCTATTATAACAAGTCATATCCCTAAAGGGTTTGATGCCTATGAATTCAACAAACTTCTAGGATGCATCCCCTAGGTGGCTCAGCAGAGCTGTCCAGAGAAGCAGGAACTAAAAGCACCTTTAGGTGTCAGGAGTAAGGTGCCCACATTTGCGGGTGAGCTACCTGCATTTGCTCCCAGCTGTTCTCCAATTTGCCACCAATCCTTGTAAAGGTGCTTAGCTTTCTTAGACCCTCTTCCTCCATCTATGACATGAATACTTGACTTCAGTAATTCTGGCAACTTTATATTTTTGTTTGTCCTGTTCTTAAGAATGAGTACTGTGGTTTCTCAAGAAAATTGCTCATGTTGTCTTTTTGAAGTCAGTTAAATTGTTCTAGAGCAGACAAATGAGCAGACAGCCAGATCCAGTTTAAGTAAAAAGATGGCTTCAGTTTGGCTCCAGCATGCTATACAGGGAATGGAAAAATACACTTTTGATATAGTCCCTAGGTAAATTTGGGAATTTCATCCCCCTCATTTGAACTTTAGTTTCTTTCTTTATTCACAGGATTCTTGAGAAGGTTAGGTGAAGTAATGCACAAAGGCAAGGTGTTGTATTATGTGCCTCAAAGGATATCATACTCACCAATACCCCTGCTTGCAGTCAGGCCAGAAGAGAGTAGGCCTGACTGGAATGTTTGAAACATCAAATCACACTCCCAGCAGACACTCAAATTCTCCTACTTCCCTTCACGTGCCAGAGACACAGCGTCACACAGCAGCAACATAGTCTAAGCAAGGCAGAACATTTTCCTGCTTTGCAATGGATTGGTTTCATTTATCTTAAATACCTTAATCTTCTTTCATTGTTTGAAGGACTTAAATACTTTTTTCTGTGTCTGCTCTGGTTGAATAAACTTGTTCACAAATGGCTGAACAACTTAATTGATGCTTCGATTTAAATAGCTAAGGCTTTATGAACCCACTATGTCTTCGATTTTTATTGAGTAATTTGATAGTCATTAACATTTTTGGTTTATTTCACAAAATAACTAGACCTGTATAGTTACCATGGAGCTATAGAATCACTCAAGAGTTTTAGGAAGATCTAAATAAAAGCACCATTTTAAATGATAAGCAAACAACAAAGAAAATAAACCTTAAGTTATGACTTTAGAGTCCTATATCCTGAAAATTTAGCTCAGTGAGTAAAGCTTCAAATTATACCATTAGTTGAAGACATAAATACAAAGCCAGGAGGGCTGTAAGCTTTGACTGCCTTCAAATACTTCAGTGAGGAAACACATTTGGCTTATAATTTAGAAATCTCTCTCTCTCTCTCTCTCTCTCTCTCTCTCTCTCTCTCTCTCTCTCATGAATTACCATCAAGACTTTAACTTCTAAGTCCTGGTAGTCAATTTGTTTTGGGGGGCAATAACAAAATAGTACAGCCCACCATCTCTTTCAGTGTCCAGGAAATTGTGGAATATAACTTATTCACCTCATAAAATAATTATAAGAAAAAAAAAACAACAGTGAAGCACATCTGAAGTTGCCTTCATTTCTGGGCTTGAGGGTCTAATCATTCAGTGGCCTTCTTTCTGCCTTTGTGATTAGGTGGCCAACTGTTAAGGGCAGGATTTCCAGGGGTTTGTAGGATGGATTCCACCTCTACTTCATTATAGTTATGACCAAGGAACCTCTTCTTTAAGGATCTGCAGTGGTTGATGATGGGAATTTAAGTTCTTTATAGAAATATAGAGGTGGTTCACCTGATGTTCTCCACTACTCAAAGCAAAGGTAGCTTTTGTCACTTGTAACATCAAGTAGACATATTTGTTAGTAGGTTTACTACATGGCTGAGTTAAGATCAAATGTCATTTTAAGATTTGATTTTCTCTTTCAGGATTGAAAATATCATTCCTCTGATTCATGACTCACTTGGCTTAGATCTAGAAGCCAATTGTCCAGCATACCACATACTATGCACCAAAATGTTTTAGTGATTTCTGACATCCATCACTAAAGTAGAAGTTTCATGAGGGCAGAGACATTTTATCCACTGCTGTATGCCCTGGTAGCTAAGTACCTAAAGTTTTGATGCAAACAAAATAACATTATTTAAAAAACAGAAAAATGAGTGTTTCTGTAACAAGACATGTTGAGATTCATTTTTGTCAGTTTTTGCAAAGCTGCTGTTTCTTCTGAGATTGGTTGGAACAGAGGAAAGAACAAAATGAACAGTGTTTTCAAAAGTTGATAATTGACCCTTCTTGCATTGCATTCCTCCCTACAGAATCCAGCTGGTATTTTCTCCTTTCTTTTTCCATATTCACAAAAATACATTTATAATACACTAACCTTTTTTCTCTTGATTCCTTCCCTCCCTCTTTTTTCCTCCCTCCCTCCCTAAATTTCCAGCCATTTACTCTGAACTCTCTTTTCCTCACACATATACATGCAATATTTTAGAATGCCATAGGGTCTGATAGTGTGCTTATTTAAAATCTTGCAAAAGATCACTGTTTTGATGTAATAACTTTGCACACATTTATATGTTTATTTTTCTTATTATATTCTTATTATTTTCTTATTATATTCAAGATTTTTTGAACACTTAGCCTACTATATGAATTATTTAAAATAATTCTTACTTATTCCAAAAGAAATCTGTTGAAATGCTGAGTGTAATGACATGAAATTATGCAGTATTTTTGCAATGACTGATATTTTTGTGACAACAAAGTCTATGTTAATGATTACTTTTTATTTGAAGTCAATTATGTCTGTTAAATTGCATGTTTTCCTGATATCTTTCTATGTTTGTTATGCAGTTTCTTTCTCTTTATATCAGGCTTAATATAAACACACATACATACTTTTTCACTCCCAAATAATATTTACTGATTAAAGTGCATGAAAGTTATGTCAAAACACTTTTCTGCTTTCATAAAAATGTAAATACAGTACTGAAATCTAAAATATTCCATACTGATTTAAGTATTTATGAGAAGTTTTTAATAAGCATGAAGTTTTAATTCAAAGAGTAAAGAATTCTTTGATTTTTGCTAGACTGTACAAAAGCTATTAATTCTTTTTTATAATCCATTCATTTAAGAAATTACCTTACTCAGTACATAGGCTCTCATTTAAGCCTTTGAGATAGTTTTAATTATGTTGCCATTAAATATTTTTTATTCTTTCTAAATGTTTAGATTTATTTAATTCAACTTGTATTTTTTTAGAATTTCATACTTGAGTACTGTATTGATAGCTCTTCCTTTGTCCTCTAGTACTTTCTGGGTCCAACCTGTTCTCTCTCAAATTAATTATCCTTTCTTCTTTAATTTAATATGTGTGCACACATACATACATATACACATACATGACCTATTGAGTCCATTTAGCGTTGTTTGTAAGCACATGTGTTTAAGGCTGACCACTTGAGAATGGATAAACCCTTATGGAGATTGTCCTTGAAGGAAACTCATTTGCCTCACTCCCAGCAGCCATTGTCTATAATTCTTCTAAATGTTGCATCTTGTGAAATTTTATTCATGTAATTTTTTTTGACTAATTGCACTAACTACAAATTCTCCAAAATGCCATTGAATAATAGTTTTGATAAGCAGATATTTCTATATCATTATTACTACTTAGGGTTTTTGAAAGTAATTTTCTTTTTTAAAAACTAATATTAATATAAACATAACCAATTTTATCACATTTTAGCAATCTCCATCTCTTATTATTTTGTAAGAATTTATTTTGAATTCCTGATAAATTTTCTCAGCATACAATATAATTAAATAATTACATAATTTTTTGTGAAATAAACGTGGAATGATTTACTTGAACTTTGTTTTCATTTATGAGATTGCCTACTCAAAGGTTATTATTCTTTATCATTGTCATTTTTGCTCTTCGGATTTAAGCATTTCATTCAAAATGGACCCATATTTTATTCTTAAAATTTCCATGAATATTTAAAAATAAAAGTAAACTTTCCTGGTCTTAGGGGGTATTAGTTCCATGGCATTTTAGTATAAAAGCTAGGAAGCTTTCACCAATAAATTAGGAGGTTTTTAATTCTTTTCTCCATTCCATATCTAAATAATGCATGTGTCTTAGGTAGGGTTTGTAATGCTGTGAAGAGACACCATGACCATGGCAATTCTTAGAAAGTCAAAATAATTAATCGACACTGGCTTATATTTAAAAGTTTTAACCCATTGTTATGGTGGGGAGCATGGCAGCCTGCAGGCAGACATGGTGCTAGAAAGTAGCTGAAAGTTCTACATCTGGATCAGCAGGCAGCAGGAAGAAAGGGAAAGGAGAGAGAGTGGGCCTGGCTTGAGCATTTGAAACCTCAACTCCCACCCCATACCCAGTGATACTCTTCCTCCAACAAGACCATCTCTCCTAGTGTTTTCATTCCCTATGAACCTACTAGGGGCCATTTTCATTCAAATTAACATACCCTGGCCCCCATAGACTTGTAGCCATATCACAATCCAAAACTGCATTCAGTTCAAAGGTACCCATAGGCTATCAAAGTATCAACAATGTTTAAAAGTTCAAAATTCAAAGGCTTGTTAGGGATTCATGACAATCTCCTAACTGAAATACCCTGTAAAAGTAGATCACATATTTCCAACATACAATGACACAGGATGTACAGTATCATTTCAAAGGGGAGGAAAGGAAACACAGTGAGCAAATACAGGAACAAGGCAAGACTGAAAACTAGCTAGAGAAACTCTAACCTCTGCATCTCTATGTCTGATGTCAAAGCGTTCAGATCTCTTATTTTTTGCTGTTGACAGCAACACACTTACTTCTCTTGGGCTGGTTCTATTTCCTGTTAGGAGCTCTCCTTGGCATGTATGTCACTGCTCTAGCATCTCTAGTTTCTAGGAGTCTCCAGTGATATCTAGGCTTCACGTTCACAGCTTCACACAATGACTTTTCTAGACTTCCATGCACCCTGACATGTGCCTGGCTTCAGCAGCTTTGGGTAAAACTGCTAACTTCTGCTGCTTGCTGCCACTGAGAAATATTCCTCTTACTCAAATTCATTTTCACCAGCTTGTTTTCAGTGGTAGTTTCACCAGCTTAGTTAAGTGAGGTCTTGCCCTGAGGTCACCACTCCCTTTATTCCATTTGCCATCAGGTTTATCTTTAAACTTTTTATTTCATTGAACACTCAATTTAGCTCCATTAAACTTTCTGGTGCTCCCTTTTCCCCCCAAATTGAACACTTTGTATTTTCCTTGTTCAACTTGATTCTTTTCACTATAGATCTGCATAAGACTGGCCACTAATAAATTAGACTGGCCACTAATAAATTAGGCTGGCCACTAATAAATTAGGCTGGCCACTAATAAATTAGGCTGTGTTGAAATCTCCTCTACAATAGCTGTTAATCCATAAATCTTTGATTTAGCCTCAAAAATATTTTTAAAGGATAGAAAGCAGCCAAAATTTTCACCAAAATATCACAAGAATAGTCTATAGGCTGCATACTAACACTCTTATCCTCTGAAACCTCCTAAACTGGGCCCCTACAGTTCTAATCACCCTTAACATCACTGTCTTTCATGTCATGTTCTTACTAGTATGGTACATTTGGCCCTATTTAAAGAATTCTACTGCGTTCCTAGTCCAAACTTTCAAAGTCCACATTCCTGTAAACAAAAGCATGGTCAGGCCTATTACAACAATACTTTAGTACCTAGTCTTTTGTCCTCGTTAAGGTTTGTATTCTG
>PVIH01000766.1:275565-299386 GCA_004025045.1 Sigmodon hispidus
CTCTCTCTCTCTCTCTCTCTCTCTCTCTCTCTCTCTCTCTCTCTCTCTCTCTCTCTCTCTCTCTCTCTCTCTCTGCCTGTCTCTCTGTGTTTTCCTCATGCTCTCCATCTTTGGAAACTGCCATTTTATTCTTAACCTCTATGAAGGAAATCATTTTTATACATTCCATATGCATGAACCCACACTGTTTCTGTCTTCCTATGACTGATTTATTTGACTTCACATAAGACTCAGTTCTACCAGCAATGTCATAAGTGGCAGGATTTCATCATTCTGACTGACAATAGTATTCCATTATGTATGAGTATTGCATTTTGTTTATCCATTCATAAGTTGATGGACAATTAGGATATTTCCATTTCCCGGCCATTGAGAATAGTGCTGCAATAAATAGAAGCACACACACACAATTTTTTGTATATATAATCTAGTATTGGGTTTGCTAAAGGATGCAATAAGTCTAGTTTGAATGTTTGAAGGATCTGTGTACTGTTTTCCACTATGGTTATAAAAACTGAAATTCTACCAATTTTTTATATCCTTATCAGCACTTAATAGCTTGAAAACAAAACAAAACAAACAAACCAAACTAACCATTCTAAAGAGAATGAGATTGTGCTACACAATCATTTTGCTTTGCATTTTCTAATGATAAGTGATGCCCCCTTTATGTTCTGGTGGGAAGTTTGAATTTTATGTTTTCTGAAAGATGTCTATTAATTATCGGCCAGTTTTTCAACAGATACTTTTCCAGTGCTGACTTTTATATATATGTGTGTGTATGTAGATGTATATATATATATATATATATATATATATATATACTTATGTATATAAACATCTCTATATATTAACATCTAAAACATATATATATATATATATTCGGTATTCTAAATACTAATACCTAATCAGATACACAACTTTAAAAGATATATTTTAACAGAATTTAATACATCAAATTCAATATATTTAAACTATTTTTCCCAAGTCAAAATTTCCAATTTTCTTAGCTCTGCCTACCTAAAATAGCCTACAGAGAAACAACTCATTTCTTGGAACATAGATGTAGGAGAAGAAATGACTAAGGCATCTGATGGTGTCTGTCTCCCGAGAACTTGCCTGTCCTAATTACACAAAAATTTAGCCAACCAGCTCACTCTAATTTTTTTTCTTAATTGGCTGTCACAGTTTTTAAACTGTGGCTGTAAAACTTAATTTACATTTAGTTAGAAAAAAAATTAGAAGTGAAAGTCTAAAAACTGTGTCCACAGTGGCCACTATCAATATGAGTTAAAACAGTACCATATGTCTAAGAAGGAGCATTCCTAGGCCCATCAAGTGCATGGAAAAGATACAACTCAAAAAAGAAAAAAATCCTTGGCCAAATTTTGTGGGTCACTTATGTACAATCATATCTTCTGAAAATAGAGAAAGTTTCACTTCTTCTTTTCCAATTTGTATCCCCTTAATCTCCTTTCGTTCTCTTATTGCTTTAGCTAAAACTTTGAGAACTATATTGAATAGATAAGGGGAGAGAGGACATCCTTGTCTAGTTCCTGATTTTAGTGGGATTGTTTTGAGTTTTTCTCCATTAAGTTTGATGTTGGCTGTCGGCTTTTTGTAAATCGCCTTTATTACATTGAGATATTTTCCCTGTATTCCTGATCTTTCTAGGACTTTTATGAGTGTTGGATTTTGTCAAAGGCTTTTTCAGCATCTAAGAATATGATCATGTGACGTTTTTCCCTTGTTTGTTTATAAATGACATTTGCGATTTTTTGTATGTTGAACTATCCCTGCGTTTCTGGGATGAGGCCTACTTGATCATGGTGGATGATTTTTTTTATATATATTGTAGTATATGGTTTGCCTAAATTTTCATGAAAATTTTAGCATCAATATTCATGAAGGAAATTGGTCTGTAAATCTCCTTCTTTGTTGTGTCTTTGAGTGGCTTGGGTATTAGGGTAATTGTGGCCTCATAAAAGGAATTTGGCAATATTCCTTCAGTTTCTACTGTGTGAAACAGTTTGAGCAGTAATGGTAGAAATTCTTCTTTGAATGTCTGGTAGAATTCTGCACTGAAACCATCTGGACCTGGGTATTCTTTACTTGGGATGCTTTTAATGACAGCTTCAATTTCCTTTAGGGTTATAGGTCTATTCAGGTAATTAATCTGGTCTTCATTTAATTTTGGTAAAAGAAGTAAATGCCTGTAAACATACAAGAAGCTTACACAACACCAAATAGATATGACACTTCAAAAAAGTTCACTCGCCACATAATAATATAGCCACAAAACATATAGAGCAAAGAATAAAATTAAGAGATGCAAAAGAAAAGGGCCAACTTACTTATAAAAGCAGACCCATCAGAATAACTCCTGACTATTCAATGGAAATAATGAAAGCAAGAAGGGCTTGGTTAGAAGTTATATGGACACTAAAAGAGCATGGCTGCCAACCTAGACTATTATCAATCACCATAGATGGAATAAACAAGATATTTCATGACAAAGTCAAATGGAAACAATACCTATCTACCAATCTGGCCATCCAGAAAGCATTACAGGGAAAACTCCAACCTAAGAATCCCAGATACACCCATGAAATCACAAACAATCAGTAATCCCACAGAAGAAAAGCCTACAGAAAGGAAATACACGCAAGCTACCACCAAAAATAGCAGGAAATATCAATCAGTGGTCACTAATATCCCTTAATATCAATGGACTCAACTCACTTATAAAAAGACACACACTAACAAAATGGATACAAAAACAGAAGGCATCCTTCTGCTGAAAAAAAGAAACACACCTCAACCACAAAGACAGATACAGGCTCAGAGTGAAGGGTTTGGAAAAGATTTTCCAATAAAATGGTCCTAAGAAACAAGCTGGAGTTGCCATCCTAATATCTAACAAAGTAGACTTTAAATTAAAATCAATTAAAAGGTACCAAAATGGACATTACTTATTCATTGCAGGAAAAATTAGTCAAGAGGAGATTTTAATCATGAATATTTATGCCTCTAATATAAGGGCACTTACCTATGTAAAAGAAACACTACTAAAGCTCAAATTGCACATCAATTCTCATACCCTAATACTGGGAGACTTCAATACCCCACTTTCACCCCTGGATAGATCAACCAGACAGAGACTCAAGAGAGAAATAAGGAATCTAACAGAGGTTATGATTCAAATGGACTTAATTGGTATTTACAGAAGCTTCTACCCAAATGCAAAGGAATATACATATTTCTGAGCACCACATGAAACTTTCTCTCATACTGACCACATAATTGGTCATAAAGCAAATATCAACAGATACAAAAAAATGGAAATAATCCCATGTATCTTATCGGACCACCAAGGCCTAAAGCTAAAGTTCAACAACATGAAAAATCATAGGAATCCTACCAACTTTTGAAAACTAAACATCACTCAACTGAACCACCTCTAGGTCAAGGAAGAAATTAAGAAAGAAATCAAAGACTTCCTAGAATTTAATGAAACTGAATCCACAATGTACCCAAACCTGAGGGACACAATGAAAGCAGTCTTAAGAGGAAAATTCATAGCATGCCTAGATCCCTATATGAAAAACCTAGAGAAATTTCTCACTAGAGAACTAACAGCACAGCTGGAAAGCTTTAGAACAATTAGAAGCAAACTCACCTAGAAGGAGTAGATGGCAGGAAATAATTAAATTTAGAGCTGAGATCAATACAATTAAAACAAAAAGAACAATATAAAGAATCAATGAATCAAAGAGTTGGTTCTTTGAAAAAGTGCATAAGATAGATAAACTTTTATACAAACTAACCAAAATGCAAAGAGAGAGTATCCAAATCAACAAAATCAGAAATGAAAATGGGGACATAACAACAGACTCCCAGAAAATCCAGAGAATTATCACGTCATACTCTGAAAATCTATATTCCACAAAAATGGAAAACCTAGAAGATCTTTAAAATATGTAGCTAATGAATCATACCATAAAGGGTAAACTCTAAGAGAATCCAGAGAATTATCAGGTCATACTTTGAAAATCTATATTTCACAAAAATGGAAAACCTAGAATATCTTTAAAATATGTAGCTAATGAATCAAAACATAAAGGGTAAACTCTAAGAGAACTAATCGTGAAAAGAAAAGTCTAAAACATTTTATTTAAAGGGATGAATCAAGAAGAATTAGGTTTGGTAAGACAGCAAAAGCAGAGATTAAATAGAGCAAAATGAGGTTCTGCTATAAATTGCTTGGAACCTAAATTCTTATGCACAAGCACAAAAACACTTAAGCAAGGGTAAAATAATACATTAAGAAGCACGTACAACTCAGATATACAATCATCTACAGAAATTGTAAAAGATTTTTTATGTTTGTACTCTGGCAAAACAAACAAACAAAAAAACCAGTTGAGGTGGGACAGAGACTGGTGACAAATTAGCTTTTAAAGTATACACTTTATTCAGTCTACTAAAAAAGCAACTATGTGGGGCTAAAATGCATGACGAACTCACTAGATGAGATAGTGTATTAACATCAGAGGCACTGAGGAAGAAGAGGGAATCTTGGCTGTTTCATCTAGTAGATAAAGATACAGATATGTTTCCTTAAAAATAGCTGTTCTAACTGAAGTAAAGCTGAGTTTTATTAAAAATTACAGGTGTTTCATTGTTTAATTTCTATTATTAATAATTTTTGGAAAACTACCCTATCTAAGAAGACTTATGTAGACCATCTATGCAAGTATCTAATTTTTAGCACATTGTTGGACTACTTTCTCTGTTTGTTTTCCTGATGCTGAAGCCCCAAACACTGTTTTATTTCACTTACAAGTTTTAATCTGAAAAAGTTTGTCATTAATTATTTACTGTTAATTTACACTGTTCAGCTCTGCAATGTAAATATTTCTGTGTAGAGAGTTTTTCTGACATCTTTGATATGAAATACTTAAAATAATCATGAAGTTATTAATTAAATGAAAGAATAATAAATATGAATGTCTTCCTATACTCTTCCCTCAATTCCCACCATTCCCTCTACAAACAATGTTCTACGCCAAATTTTGGGTTCAGTTACTTTTCATTCATGAAGTGTCCCTTCATGCCCTTGTCCTCAAAAGTGACTATCTCCTCTATCAACACCTCTACAATAACTTATACTATGACACTCACTCACTTGGGCTATGCTGGCCTTCAGCATAATAGTATCATTAGTTACCTATACAGCTGTCATCTCAGATGACTCTAAACTCCTTGTGGGGGTGAGGAGAGTCTATATATACATTGATCTTCCTGACTGCTGTCTTGAGAACATACCTATAACTATGCCTTGAACTTGACATCAGTTTTTTTTAATATAATTGGATAATTACAATAAGTACCATTAGTCCTTTTAGTGGTACACTTGAGTGGAATCAGAGATTTGGAACCAGAATAAAAACATGTGCTATTATTTCTTTCATTCTTGGGTGTATAATGTTTTTGATTTAATCTCCGTATTTTCACTTTTCTGCATTTAATGGGCAATAAGCATTCAACATATACAAGATTATGCTATAAACATGAGACATATACCAGCTAGGTATACATGCATCCAAGTAAATCTTAGGGCCTTGGAGACAGATACTTGGTAATTCATATATTCAGTAATCATCTGAGTGCCTACTGTGTGCCAACTGGTGCTGTAGATATTAGTGATATAAATTCAACCCTTGGTAGTCTCACAGGGACTTACAAATTAGAAATGGATTAAAACTATAAACAAGCAAATCAAAGATGAACATTTTCATTTAACTGACAAAACAGGGGCTTTAAGGATGTGGGTGATCATATGCATACTGTGTTTTGTAAGAGAAATGTAGTCTTTCTAATAAAGATGTATCTATTAATTGTATGTGTATATGAGTCTCCATGTGAGTATGCATGTACATGTGAGTGTAGGTATCCATGGAAATCAGGGGTGTTGGGTGTCCTCAGAGCTAAAGTAACAGGGGGTTGTAGGGCTCCTGTTGTGGGTGATAAGGACTGAAGTGGGTCCTCTACAAGTGCAGGACACAGTTCTAACACCTTAGCCATCTCTGCAGCCATTAACGACGCTTTCAATTTATCAAACCAAATTCTGTTTCAATTAAAAATAAGGAAGTGCAGAACCTCATCCTAATATAAGCTTCAATATGAAATGATAAATGTCTCAATTACATTCAGAGCTATTTTAGATAGTATCAGCAAAATAAATATATGCAAAATTTATTACCATGTGGAACACAAATATTGAAAATATTATCTGTCAATTTAATAAAAATGAAACTAAGTTTAGTGACTTCATTTCAAATTTAAAAGACGTTCTTAACTAAACAAATTTAAAAGTAGCTTAAAATGTAAAGCCTTTAACTATCTTTGTAATTATATGAAGCAAATTGTGATGGATTTTGCTTATGGGAAAATTGCAACAACTATCAATAATTGGAAACAAATGACTTTTTTAATGAGCACACAGACTAAATAGTACATTGGTGCATGAAATTGAAATAGCAATAATTTTATTAGTATTGCACCATTTTTAACATGGAAATGGAGCTTTCTTGTTTAACGCCTTGAAGAGTGACTACTTATAGTTTTGGACTGTTACGTCATTATTCTGTTAGGAGTTGAAAAAATGCAATGGGAAATGTTGCCAGTCACACACAAGACTTTTGTAAAAATGCATTCTGGAATCTTAACAATTAACCTTCATACTGTTGCTTTCTTTTTGACCCAATGAAATTTGTCAATTACATTTTTCTCTACAAGTGCTAAGATTTTTTTACTTCCAAAGATAATAAATGGCAATAAATTTTATGATACATTATGTAGTGTTCCAGATATAATAAAAGCAACAGAATGAATTGTTTTTAAAAGTAACACTAAAAGAGAATTTGATTTTCTTAATTTAGGGTAACATTGATTAATTAATACAGATTATGCTGTGTTTGTTCTTAAAATAAGAATTTATATTATGCCTATGTTTGTTCTTAAAATAAGGATTTGTACTTTTTTTTTCAGGGTTCTGGCTGAAAATAATTTTCATAAGACATTATTTGATTCTAAATTTTTATTTCTGGAAAATGTTTATGTCTATGGAACCCTTTTCTTTTTCTCTCTTGGCTCACATAAAATCTTTATAATCTTTTGCTTTTTTTCCTTTGCTTCCGTTGTTTAGGTACTTGCATTACTCAGAGTTCTTAAAGGAATGGAAAGATAGTATAAATTAAAAGGGATTTGTTAGAGTGGTTCACAGGCTGCATGGTCCAGCTTGTTCAACCACAGTTTTCTTCCATTAGAAATATCAATTATATGGTAGTTGTTCAGTCTAAGAAGCTGGATATCTTAGCTGGTCTTCAGTCTACATAGGAACCCTACAAAAGTAGATTCTAATAGCAGTGAAGCAATAGCTCAACATCTTGTATAGATAAGTTTGCCAGCAAGAATGGGGTAAGTAGGCAAAGAAAAACAAGTTTCCATTATGTGAGTTGCCACCAGAAATTGTTGCCCAGATTTAGGATGAATCTTCTTATTTTAAATGATCCAATCAAGATTATTCTTTACAGAGGTGTCCAGCTGTCTTGGGTTTTTTGATTATAGATGTACTCAAGTTGACAACTGAGATTAGTTAAAAAAAAAAAAAAAAGTGCAGGCAAATGGATGGATTTGGAGAATATCCTCCTGAGCGAGGTATCTCGCATGTCCAAGCTGCAAACCACAACCACTGAACAGCTTTGGATCTGAAACACCTTGGACTGGTACCTTGAATCTCACTCCCTCCAGAGGAACACCTGACTCATCTTGATGTTGGGGTGAGGAAAATGGATCTGCCAGGAGTGGATGCTGAACTAAGCCATATTGATACCTTGGGACCGCCTGCCCTTGCTGGGGAGGAGGTAAAGAGCTGTGGAGAAGAGAGAGTGACTGGAAGGTGGCGGGGGGAAGGGAGCTTGAACAAGGATATACACGGATAGAAAATGAGACTTTATTCATAATAAAAATAAATAAAAATAAAAAAGATAAGAAAGATCACATTCCATGTCTTGAAAGATTATCAATCATTTGTAAGTAAGAGTAGGGTTTGTAGGTTATTTAGGAGACGTGACTATTGTATGTGCTCTTCATGTAACTAACATAGGATTTTGATTAATGGAAGCAATAATGATGGAACAAGATAGATTTTTTTGTTTAAAAATCAAACATCACTTTTGATATTTATTAAATAATATTTCCTCTTCTCTTATTATGACCAAAAATAGATTCTTGTTACTTTAATATTTAAGCTAGATCCAGATATCAAATAAAACTTTTTGATTGAAATCTAAAAAAAAAATCTATTCACTTTTATTTGATATGTATGAGTTTTTGGCCTGCATATATACTTGTGAGCCATGTAACCACAGAAGCAAGAAGAGAACAGTGGATTCCTCTGGAACTGGAGTTACAGATAGCAGTGAGCTTCTTTTAGGGTGCTGGGAACCAAATCAGGGTCCTCTGCAAGAGCAGCAAGTACTCTTAACTGCTGAGCTATTTGTCCAAGCTAAATATTAATAAATATCTGCTTGTGCCTAACATCATTTTATTGACGGTAACTAAATCTACTGATTTTCTAAGAAGTGTTGTATTTCATAGCTTATATAATTGGTTATTATTTAATCTAGCCATCTTTTTACTATGGTTAGAATGCATAGATGACAAATACACAGCACATTTCAACCCATCTACCATGCAACATAAATTTTCTGTTTCTTTCAATTTTTTCTGTTTTCAAACTGGAGTACCTTGGCTTGCTACTTATCATCTGTGTCTAATCTGCCATTAAACTAAGTAATGATATCTTTGAATTTCTACCATTACACTTTAATTACAAAGAGATCATTTATCTTCCCCCAAATGGCTCACCTTTTGTAGATATTACATTCTCTCCACAGTGATAATTAGCTTTCTTCATGAGTCTTTTGTTCTTCCAATGCAGAAAATTTCAGATATCAGGACTGTTTGTTGAATTTGGCTACACATTTTCACCCCTTATCACCAGATCTTTACATCTTTTGCCAGCCTAGGCAGTTTTATGTTCTTGATTTGCTTTGTTACTTAACTCTATGGCAATAATTTTGCTATTTGTTGTTGTTTATTTACTGGGGGAGGGTCTTGCATATACAACAGGGTATGTGTAGAAATCAGAGAACAAATTCTGGGAGTTGGTCCACCCTGTCTTAGATATGGGTTCTGGGGCTCAGATTCAGAGATCCAGGTTTGAAGGCCTGGGCTCTTACTCATCTGCCAAGGGACCTCTTCAGGATTCAATGCCTGCACTTCAGCATTTGACCTTGACAACTAATTATTAATTATTTCTGAGGGAAAAGAGGAGAATGACTGGTCCTTATGCTCAGGAAAAACCATATTTCTGCTACTCACCCAAATGTCTCGGAACCTTTACCCACTTCGCTGCAGTTTTTCTAGAGCCCAGGGGTTGTTTTGCACACAAGCAGTGCTGGTCTCTAGCTGTTTTGCACTGTACATAGCCTGTAATGTCATTCCACAAGAAAGAAGGCTACCTGCTTGCCTCATACTTTTCTTTTCATCATGATTTATTATATTAGCACAACATGATATAATATTTTAATTCTATTTAAGCTAATGAAAGAGATTTGTTGCAAGTACACATGTTCAGTCTATTATATTTATGCAACTACTTTCTTTCCATGCACTGTCAAACTAATTCAGTGGTAATTTTCTCAAAAGAGGATAACTTTTACATAGAATATGGAATTCCAGTCATAAGCATTGAGCATATCCTTCATGAAATACTGTAACTGAAGGCCAGAGAAGGACCAGTTTAGCACTGTCTTCTAGTAAGAACTGATGGTCAGGGTCTAGCTGGGAATGGTGGTGCATACCAGCACATGGGAAGTGGATGAGATAGAGCACTGAATTTGCTGCTAGCCTGATCAACATAGTAAGTTCTAGGGCAGCCTAGGGTACATGGTAAGACCCTTTCCCAAACACACACACACACACACACACACACACACACACACACACACACACACACAGAGAGAGAGAGAGAGAGAGAGAGAGAGACAGAGAGACAGAGAGAGACAGAGAGAGACAGAGACAGAGACAGAGAGACAGAGAGACAAAGAGACAGAGATTCCTGCAATGCAAATGTGCTATACACACAAGTTAATTTGGAAAGAATGGTCAGCCCCATCTAAGAATCTAATACATTGTGTTTGTCTAGTAAACTTTAATTTTACTTTATTTTTTCACTGAGATAGAAGAAAAACTAGTTTTTCTAAAAGCTGAACACTTATTAATCTTTCAGTCTGCTAATGATTTTATTCTTGGCTTCAGCATCAATTGTAGACTCAAAGCAGTTAGTGAAAGAATCCCAAGTATTTGGTTTCTTTTTTCTTTTTTTCACCTCTGATTCTCTTGCCCTGTTTTTACAGCTATTTGGGAGATATTCTACAGACATACTTCATAGGAATGTTACAGAGTCTAACCAAGAGCACTTTACCGATGTCCTTGGGTTTTCTTGGTCTCTGTTCAACTTTTAGTTCCTGGTTTAATTGGTCAAAAAAATTAAAAGAGACCTTGCAAACTGCATTTGCGTTTTGCCTTGTTCATATGTTCACCAGTTAAATGCTCATCTGGTAGCCACACAGAGAAATATATAAATGGAAGAAATGGGCCAACCCTTCAAATAAAACACACAACATAAATATGACCTCGGTTTTGACCTCAGTGAAGCTTAAAACACCATCTCAGCTTCATGTGAAAAAACTGAAGCCAAAGAAACATAAAGATTACACACTGATTAAACATAAAATTTAAGATGCAATGTGTTTCCTAACAATCCCACCAAAATGCTGTCTCTCATCAAAACTACCTTTAAAATTTAAATATAAGCAAACGAGACAACTAGAAGTTAAGAAATATATTTGATTATTTATTGGGGAATATGTGAATGTGTCTGAGTGTGTGTGTGTGTGTGTGTGTGTGTGTGTGTGTGTGTGTGTGTGTGTGTAAAATAGTTGGGAACATGAGAGAAACAAGCAGTTATTCATTGGTAAAAGATGTATCAAGTGAGTAAACGTGAAAAGGTTGAAATCATACACAGGGAGGAGAACCCAGTTTGCAATTCAGCCAATCAACTTTCACATTGTTTACATAAAATATCCACATCATAATTAAGTGCAAGCATTCCCTGCTGTTGGGACTCACCACTATTGCTTACACCCCACTCCATTCCTTGGATGCCCCTTTTCTCTTGCTGGATCCCATCCTTCTGCAATTCTCTCTGCAGGAATCTGTAAGAGGTAGAATCTGTTAGTATCAGTGCAATCTTTGGAATAAATTTTATCTTTACTCTTAAATGATTATTTACTGTTGTGTAAAGACACACGTTGAGTTTTTCTTTTTCAGAATTTACAAATAAATCCTATTACCTTCTAATATGCATGTTTAGTGTAGAAAACATATAGGTCACTTAATTGTCACATTTCAGGGAATCTTTAGAAAGAATCCCAGTTAAATTATCTAATTTAAACCTAGAGTGACTCTACACACAATTTCGAATTCTTGTCTTGCACAAAGAGATGTGGCTACAAGTGAGAGTGTGAGTTAAAAGTTGGGCTACTGGCCACTTAGCCAACTTGTGGCATTAAAGAACAATTGTCAGAAGGCATTGTTCTCAATTTCATATGAAAGTGCTAGACAGGGCAGAGAAGGCACTGTGTGTGTTCAGCATTCCGTTTTTTCTTCTTTCTCTTATTCACCGTCTGGATCACCATCTGGTTCAAACCAGCTGAGCAGCCATAGTTGTCTGCAATTACAGAGCCCAGTGCTAACCTTCATGACCTTCAGCAACATCCCAACCCAAATGTCCTTACACATTTAATCTTCTCTCTATGACCAAAGATGAAAAAAAAAAATCAGTGCTGTTGTCTTTATGTTTTAAAAGTTTTTAAGTCCAGACTTTTAAAACTACTTTATCTAATGATGATCTGATCAGAAATATTAAAAAATATAGACTGGTTGAGGAAAGTTTCTCACTAAATTAAAAATATTTTGAAACCTTAAGGAATCTTTTTTAGTTCATCAGACTAGATGCAACATATTTTAATAAAATAAATGAGCTTATATTAGATGAGGGATATGTGAAAAGAAAGGCTGTATTTGTCCCCAAGCATAGGTTGGGCAATAGACCAGCTAATTTTAAAAAAATATTATAAACTTTAGGTAGTAGACACCTAGAAATTACATATTTTATAATTCTGAGTATTGAAAATTCTGGGTTGGGAAGGCAGGGATGTTCAAGGTCATTTTCACGTATTCTAACAGAAGGCTGAAAAAAGCTCGTCTGAGAATATTTACAAAGAATCCTCCAAATGATATGAAGGCCATGGGTGACTGTCTGTTGATGATGTGAGAACAATCAGTTCTTGCCATCTTGTCTTTTTACAGAGGCAAGGGTTCTGGAGGTAAGAGCTGCAGAAACCCACAGTGAAAATGTTAATGTGCAGAGCAATGACACTTGAGTTCTAGATTGACTTGCGAATTTCACTGAGACTGGACTGATCTGCAAAGCCTGGAGAGAAGTAGCATGGTCTCCATTCCGTAGTCAAATATATTCACCTCTAACTATGCTGAAAGTTCTATGTTACTGTGCATAAGAAATGTTTTACAGGGGAGAAAAGTACCCTTTATTTGGTAATTGCTTTCTTTTGCCCAAGT
Organism: Sigmodon hispidus; assembly: GCA_004025045.1. NCBI lineage: Eukaryota > Metazoa > Chordata > Mammalia > Rodentia > Cricetidae > Sigmodon > Sigmodon hispidus. The sequence goes on from PVIH01000766.1 coordinate 288,340, forward strand.
GAGTATAAAGTTCATCTGCCATTTGAGAATCGGCCTTTAACAATTTTGGTCTTACTCAGGATGGTACTGAAGGTTAAAAGGGGACTACTGTTTTTATCTAGAGGCTTGGTTCCTGGTTACAGGTGACAAGCATATATTCTAATAGAAATAGAAGTCTTAAACTACCTCCCTGCTTTTCTAATACAAACTGTAAAGCAAGTCTTGTTGAAAATGGAAAGACTTCTTCACCTCTACCCCAGCCACATTCTTGGCAAAGCAAAGCCTTTGTGTCTGCAAGGCAGCAGCACATTCCTCTCCCAGCCCCAGATCCTGCTTATTTGGAGGTGATAAGTAAATGCTCTTCTGATCTTGGTTCCAAATGAGTAATGTGGACTGCATTATTCACTTGGAACCAAATACACCATCTGTTTCTTTCTACCAAAACCATGTGGCTGTAACATGAAAGTCAGCTGTTTGCTGGCATTGCTGAATTCCTCATTTTGATTAACATTGAGGATACTTTAAAATGTTTCCCTCAGAGAAAGTCTTTATTGTTCTCTCTCTTTTTTTAAGGTATTGGTGAACTGAAAAGTGCTCAGATTGGAGTGTCACCATATCCATGTTATATATGTGGGCTCTGATACCCAGAGTCCATCCTCAGTATTTCAGACTCTTAAAGCAATCATCACAGCATGTGGCAGAGCTACAAAGAGCATCCTGCTGGGCCCAGGAGGAAGCTTTGGGGGTTAAGAGCATACTCCCTCTCTTCTTGAGGCTTCCAGAACTATCTGTGTCTTACCCCCACCAACTTCCTTTTTTTCTTTGTCAACTTCCTGCAGTAATATCTCTTGAAATGCCTAAGCTTCCCTGATGGGTTTACCTAATGCCAAGAATGCAAAATCTTTTCAGTGGAATGGAATTTAGCCTCAGTACCAGGTTATCATTATTTGCTTATTTTAAAAATAATATTTCTATCTGAAGTAGGGTGACTCACAAGGCAGATACATTATCTACTTTTAGAAATAAAACTTTAGGGGACATAACCACATTCATTCTCTATAATGGGTGCCTGTGGCTTTATTTATGCTACAAGGGCTGATTTTTGAGGAGCTGCAAAAAACATTATATGGCATATAAAACTTAAAGTGTTTAGTAATTGTCCCTTTTAGGACAAATTACTAGACCAGAGTCAATGGTCCTCACACTATGTGCTTGGGGCTTTCTTTTATTTTCTGCATGACCTTTCTACTGCTCTGCTTTCTCATCTGTAAATTGAGGATAGAAATAGAACTCGTCTCAGGGAGTTCTTGTAGGGATGACGTGAGGAAATGCAACTAAAGCACTTAGCATTGAGTCTGGGCAAGTACTCAATAGACAGTGATGTTAGAGCCTGACGTCTTATTTGACACTGTTGGCATTAACTCTTATGACGCAGCTTTGAACAGAGGACATGTGAGGCTCAATTCATACATGTCACTACTTGTGATATTTTAAGCAAGTTATTCTCTTTTGATTTTTGGATTCCATAATGGGAATAATAAAAACTATTGTAGAGACAAAAAAAAGATGGTTAGAGTGTTTCTGAAGACCACCACCACCAAGAAAACATGGAAAACAACAGGCTGAGGATGCGAACAGCAGCTTCCCAATGCTAGGAGTGAAAAGAAATAAAACCTTTACAGTGTTTTAAAGTAAATGGATTTTTAAAACAGAATCACCTACTTAGGGAACTTGTCAACTAAATGTCAGGTTAAATAATAACCTTTGGGAAATGAAAATTACTAAATTACAAACACCCCAAAACCTTCCATAGCCTGTCAACCTCCTTTTGCATGTGCCAAATAAGAAAATTGGAAGTAAACCATAAGCATGGTAGCATTTTGGTATCTGGAGGAACTCTGAGAGGTGAATTTGTGGTGGGGGTGTTTACTCCTCTGAGATTTTCTCGTTAAAACAAGAACCAATGGGATAAATATAACAAAATGCAAAGACAACTTCTCCAAGCTTTGGTAGGAAATTTGATTAACCGAGAGGAAAGTCTGTGGATTTTAGAATATTTTCACAAGAGCTCTAGAACCAATCAAAATGCTTCTTAAAGCAGGTGCACAGTAGGACAAGAAGCTGGGGGAATTCAAGAGAATAGTGATACATAGGGAGCAAGGAGAGGTAGGGGAATAGTGGAGCAGGTACAAGAGGAGGCCAAGCAACAATGGTCCCCACAACAGAGAAGCATTAAACGGCATAGTCAGGAACTCTATAGCAAGTAGAGATAAGGTTTCAATAGATAAAGGTGATAGAGGTCATCGAGTGGCTTGGGTAAGAGTAGACACTGTGGAGAGGAGAGACTGCAAATGATTCTGAGAGACCATGGAAAGATGTTGAAAGATCATGTCCATTCTCTTGAGAATGGAAAGCCAGCAAAGAAAGCAGGATTCCATCCAGACATGTACAAGGAGGAGAACTCAGAGTCGTCGTCGAGCATTGTGTTGGGAGTTGAAATTGAACACTTTTGAACATACAGGGGATGTTTTCCTTTGTGTAACTTTGAGTCTGGCTTCCAACAGGATAACCCGGGGGCTTAGAAAAAGTTATGATGGCCAAATTTCACTTTTAAGAGATTATTTCATTGGGTAAAGGAGGCTATGAAGATCAGGTTTATTTGTGGCTGTTGTTTGCCCTAATTTATTTTTTATTGAACATTCAACATAGCAGGGGTCCCTACCCTTCCACATCTCCATCTCCTTGCTCCCATTCCCAGCTTGTAGCACGTGAAGAAGTTCAGTTTCTAAAAGCATCTCAAGCCATTCAGACTCACAGCCAAAGCCAAAGTCACTGCTTTTAATAAGTGGATGGGCTGATCTATATAGTTCAGAGCTATATAGTTGGCCTGGCCTTTGCTACCATCTAAGAATAGATGATATTGGCACTAGCAATAGTGTGCAATTATAGTTTAAGGATGTTAATGAAGAGTATCTTCTATTCACTCTATAAAATAAAAGCTCAAATCTAAGAATAAATGGATTGTGGTTTGAGCACAGGTCCAGAGTTTGACCTGGTTAGCACAATGCTGCAAGCTGGCTGGACATTAATACATTGTCAATCAGCTTAGATGACTCAGATAAAGCTAGGAACCTAAAAATTATAGCAGCACTGATTTGAGTGTGATTTATGAATTTATTCTGTTTTGTGTCCTAGTCCTGGGGTCTATGGCATGATACTGATAATACCAACCTGCATAGATCCAATTAGCAGCATAAAAGACATAGAACTCACAGACTATACCCCAGCCTGCTGGCTTCCCATTGTGATGTGAAGTACTCATATGTACTTCCTACAGGGCAGACTCTTCTGGGCTTTTCGTAGATTAAAATCACTTGTGATTGAGATGGGCTTTTGGTTCACTGGCTGAATTTGCTATCATTTCGAGTCTCTGTGATAAACATCCCCATTCTATTCCCATGTACCTTTTATTCCATAAAGAGCTGAAGCTAGGGAAAATTTAGCAGATTGGGTACAGTGGAGAGATGAAGATCATTTTTAAAAAGAGTCTAACATTGTCTTTACAAAAACTACCCTCAAGGGCTGCACACAGCCAGATTTAATGTGCCACAAAGTCATTCTGGGACAGACATAGTGTGTTAGGGTGTTTCTGATTCCCTGTCTTTCAAGGACAAGAAAAACTTATAATGATTTTAGAACAGAGAGTGTAGGATGATGCCCCCAAGCAAGACATATGATGAAAATAATTAGGAAGCTGCCAGCAAGCAACTCTCCACAGAGAATTTAGAGGCTTCCCTGTAACGATCATATAATATAATAGGTTTGGGAAAGAAAGTTAGCCAACAGTGTGAGACAGAAAAAAACACGCAGGTCATGAGCAGAATGGCATAGTAGCCTCAACAGCCAAGTGTTTTCTGTTCTTTTCTCCACAAATGAGAAGGCTGGGTGGCTCCCAAGGGTCAGGAAGACCTGCCTGAGGCAATACATGCTTTTTTTCTTTTTTCTTTTATTTTTGATTATATACTATAATCCCAACATTTTCTCTCTCCCATTTCCTCCCTCTAAACAAGGACCTTTCCTTGTCCCTTTCCAGTCACAGCCTCTTTGTTCATGAACTGTCAGTTCTGTGTAGGGTAGAGAGCAGTTACATAAAAAGGACCCACAGGCTTCATTCTAATACAGTCAGCACACCAGCGACCACAGGACCCTCCCCGGGCTGCTGTCTTAGAAAAAGACAGCATCCATTGTAAATATCCACAATGTATATTCAAACAAAAGGAAGGATTGAATGAAGACTGTAGTTAAAATCATACTATGTGTGATCTGGATGAGCCCCATGTATGAGAATCTAAAAGTGGAAAATATATAAGAGAGAGAGGGGGGGATGGAGATCAATGGATGTCAGTCAGTGGTAAAGCATATGCAAGGTCCTGGATTTAATCCCTAGGAAAAGGAAAGAAAGACTGTGACCCGTCACCGAGCCACTGTGCTAGGGTTGAGGAGCTATTGCAGTGGTCTAGACAGCCTAAAGGAGATGATTGTGAGAAGTCAAGGGATATGTATGAAAAATGCAAAGGGACAATGAGTGGTCTGAAATAACACTAAGAAGAATTAGGAAAATAAATAGAGTTAACTGAGAAATACAACAGAACCTGGGAGACTCTGAGGTACAAGTTGACAATGTCACACACAGCATGCATTTGAAAGTCACTGCTGGACTGGGGGAATGGTTCAGTCAGGAAAGTGTTTGCCTGGAAGGCATGAAGGCTTGACATTGCCTCAGAACCAATGGGAAAAAATGCTAGGCATGCTGGTGTGCACTTCTATTCCCAGCAGTAGGGAGGCACTAGGCAGTGAGCCTTGCCTCATCAATGAGCCCAGGTCAGTGAGAGGCTGCTTCAAAGAACAACATGGATATGTCATTATGTTGTCGTGAATTCACATGTATATGCATACATATGCACCTACACACACACACTACTGTAGGAGAAATACGGTTCTAAGCAACATAGGTGCATCTTAATACAGAGATAAACACAGGAGAACCCCAGATTCTGAGCTGATCCTAAAAGAAAGGGAATCCCCGACATTTAGAAATGGAAGTTCCTGTGCTTGGAACTCAAGACTTGATACCACAGAAGCAGATAAGCTGGTTGTGGAAAGTCAGAGAACATATTTAGAGTATTCCCATTTGGGAATGAATCCAGTTGAACTTTCAGCACCATTTTATGTGATTAAAAATACAAATAGGAAGTTTTTTTTTTTTTTTAAAAAAAAAAGACTATAATCAAAGAGGAAAGCATGGACCCAGGTCACTGCAATTGTCAAAGTGATATCAAGGCTTATGAAAGCCAAACTTGATTGGAGATGTGAAAAAGTTACTGGCACTAGCCATGTTGTACATTTCATCACTTTAAATATTCACTTTCATAAATTTACCAAAAGGAGTTTATTTAACACTCTCTCTAATTTGGTTGTAAGATTAGGTGTCTTCAAAAAGAAATCACTGACATAATTTTTAAAGACCATCAGGGTTAATATTTATGGTTTCTAATGTACCCCTGAGAGCATTTAGGATATGGGCATTTTAAATGGAGTTTAAACGGTTGTAAAACAGCACTGTTGCCTAACAAGAGAGTCTATACTATCCTTAGGTGAAATTCAATATGTATCCACCCCCATTTAAACAAATCTGGGGATTCTCTTCTCAGAACATTCACTGAGAGGAATCTGTGCTAGCACTGTGCTAAGTGAATATTACTTCATTTACGTATGTTCTTCTCTCCATTTGACATTTTATTCCAACTATAGTGACCAAAGCTCATTTTATAAATTCAGACATTTCTGCAGGTTATTTAATACTGTATAATATGCAATTTACCTAATGCATTCTAAGCAGCATACGATTAATACAAAAAGTAAATAAATAATAAACTTGATGTAACATACAAATGACTGTATTTACACAGTAACAATTTAGGGTCTTCTCAGTATACTGTCAGTGTAGCAAATCTAAAATTTCATTATTATTCTCAAACATGTGATTGAAGTTTATTTGCAAATAATTTTTAAAATGTTCAAAGTTGGAACATTAAACTTAAGTATGTATCCTTTTATCTCTTGGTATCACACAGCTACCAGAGTTAGTTATTTTAATTATGCACAAAATAGACTGTAGTTGACCATACAAAGGCATGACCCACTGAACTAAAAGTAACAAATGCTAAAAAATTGTCTCAATTTTTTCATTTAATTTGTTCTTGCTATTGAGCTACTGTTCGGCTAGCTAGGTGGATGCTATGTCCTTAGTTCTTCTCATTAGGCAAACACTCAGAATATTGTTTTGCAAACTGGGTCTTTGATGATAGAATGGCTTCATGTGACCTCATCTCCTACTGAGTTTTGGAAATTATATTAATAAGGATATGGTACATTATGCTGCAGTGATAAATTGACCCCAAATCTCAGTGGACTAATGCAACAAATATGTTTTTCTCACTCTGTCTAAAATTAGCCTGGAGCTTTGCTTTACAAAGTCACTGAGGATTTTGGAACTTCAATCATAATGTAGCATTATCACTCAAAACTAAAAATAAACACAAAACCAGTCGCTATAGAATATTCTATGAATATGTCAGAAATACAGACCAAAATACTATCACGGTCAATTACACTTCAGTAGCAAGGGAATCTAGGAGATGCAGGAAAAGGAAAATGCAGATGAACAGTGCGTATCAAATCTATATCAGGATTATGCTCCCTTGTGGGCAGAAAGCAAATGCTGAGAAACACCTAGATGTCAGAGTAGGAGAGATGTCAGACTATTAAAAAAACACTAATCTTTTTTGAGTCTACATCTGAAAACTTAAAACTGTATAGGAGTTTATGAGGAGGAGAACATCAAGACCCTTGGATATTATCCAGTCACATAAGGGAGACTGGTTTTAGATAGTGAGTTTCACCATGTTATAAAAATTTAGTTACTAGGAATCAATCTCCCCAAGGACCTAGCAATACCATGATTAGGCATATACCCTAAAGATGCACATTTGCACCCCAAAAGCATTACCTCAACTATGTTCATAGCAGCATTATTTATAATAGCAAGAACCTGGAAACAACCTAGATGCTCCTCAACTGAAGAATGGATTAACAAACTGTGGTACATCTACACAATGGAGTACTACTCAGCAGTAAGGAAAAATGATATCCTAAAGTTCGCAGGCAAATGGATGGATTTGGAGAATATCCTCTTTAGTGAGGTATCACAATCTCAGAAAGATAAGCAGGGGATGTACTCACTCATTAGTGGACTTTAAACAAAAAGCAAAGCATGTCCAAGCTGCAAACCACAACCACTGAACAGCTTGGGATCTGAAACACCTTGGACTGGCACCTTGGAGCCCATTCCTTCCAGAGGAACACCTGACCCAGTCCTGATGTTGGGATAAGAAAAGCAGATTTGCCTGGAGTGGATGCTGAACTAAGCCACTTTGGGACCTTGGGACCTCCTGCCCTTTGTGAGGAGGAGATAAGGAGATGGGGAGAAGACAGAGTGACTGGGAGGGGCAGGAGGGGGAAGGGAGTTTGAACAAGGGGATACATGGGTAAAAATGAGACTTTATTAAAAAAATTTAGTTACACTGGGAACAAAGGATGTCTCATACTAAAACAGATTAAGGCGTTAATTAAATGCAAACAGGCAAGCATAAACAACCCTTCAGCTTTCCTCCTTTCTCTACTCACTGCTCCGAAAAACCAACCAACCACAAAATAACCTTAAATGGCAAGAATGCATGCAATGATCTTCTAACCTTTAACACTAGAATTCTTCTATTGAAAAATGATTTTAAATTTGGGAGCCAATAAGAGTCCTTTGAAAATAAACATGAAAGGAGAATAATGTCTTTTTCTTGTTGGATGTATTGCACCTGATGTTTATTTTTAAGGCTAGTTATAAATTAATGTGGTGTTTGTAAGCTTCTGTATTTTAAGGTCAAAGCTGGATATCATAAGACACTAGGAAAAATAAGATGACATAATAAAGGTCCCAGGAAGAAGGTGTTCATTTTTCTCTTGATTAGGTTTCTCCTTCAGTTACTATGCCTGCTGCCTTTATTGGGTATGGGAACAATACTCTACTGAAACACACTGGAGATAGAAACTACCTAGAAAACTGTTTTTACCTATGTGCTTATTAAATATTTGAGAATCTCTCTTTCTTTGAGGCTTAATCATGATATGAAAGAAACGCAGTGTCTATTGGAATCAATTACATCATGCAAACGATATTCTTTGTAATATGATTTATATGAGGATCATAAAGGTCATGGGTACTACAGGGAAATATAATTGGTTAATTACAATTTAAAAGTTATGCCCTTTTTATAATCTAAATTGATAGTAATCCCTTAACTATAGCCCTTCAAAAAAAAGAAGCAAAGACAAAAATTAAGTCTTGTACTTGGTCTTAGTACCAAGAGCATGACAGTGGAGAAAGAAAAATCAGAAGTTCAAAGCCAGCCTAGTCTGTAGCTACATGAAACTGATTCTTTAAAAGACCTATAAATATATCTCTACCTTAAGAAACTAGAAACGTAATGAAAACAAAACAGGATTAATGTTATAATAAGAAATAGAGCAGTGGAAAATGAAATAAGGAAAACAACATCAATAGGTCAGAGACTGGCTCTTTGAAAAAAATCAACAAAAATCAACATTTTTTCGTAAAATGACAAAATGAGGAGGGGGAAATAGATTCAGGTTACTAAATATAAGAGTGAAAGCAGGACATTTCTACTTACCTTGCAGAAATTAAAAGGATTCCAAAGGAATAACATAAAAACTTTACACCAACAAAGACACTAACAGTCCAAATACATAAACTGAGTGATAAGATTTTCAAATATTCTCAGGAAGATGAGAAAATATTAATAAGCCAATCGTGGATAAATTACTTAAAATTTTAGCAATTTTAAAACTTTCTTCAAAGAAAATGTAGGTCCAGTTGGCCCAATGATGAGTTCCACCAAAATTTCAAAAAGAAGGATTAATTCCAATCCTTTACAAATCCTTTAAAATATGTGAAATGATAAGTGATACATGGAGCCTTTGCTAAAAGAGACCACATATTGAGACACCTCTAAAAATACAGGAGAATTAAAATAATTTATTGTTCTTAATATAACCACAAGGTAACAATATCCATAGAAGTCATAGGGACCTCCTGTCCTAGACTGGGAGGAGATAAGGAGATGGAGAGAAGAGACAGTGAGTGGTAGCGGTGGAAGGGGGAAGGGAGTTTGAACAAGGGGATACATGGATAAAATATAAGACTTTATTCATAATTAAAAAAAGAAAAAGAAAAAGCTAATAAAAATTATAAAAAAAGAAAATACCCACAGTCACAGAGATTGAATAGCACACTACTAAATAATGATGAAAAGAAATAATATAATAAAATTTCCTGAAATTAAATAAAGATTAAAACACAACATATTGAAATGTTTTAAAACAGTCTTAAGAGAAAAGTTTTTTTTATAACTCTAAGTGTCTACATAAAAAAATAAGAGAATGCAATTAAGCACATTCATGAGGAACTCTGAAGTCTGGGAAGAAAACAAACAAATAATACCCCAAAGCAGTGGACAGGGAGAAAAAAGGAAATCAGAGCAGAAGCTGATGAAACAGAAATTAAAACTAAATACTTAGAAACATTGAAATGTCAGTTTTATGAAAATATTAATTTGGTTGACAAATCCAAATTAAGCAAAAGAAAGAGAAGACCCTAATTTTAAAAGTTAGAATAGATATTACAAGAGAAACCAATGAAAGCCAGAGGGTAAGGACTTGCTTCAAAAACCTTTATTCCAGGGACTGAGGAGGTAACTGAGTGTAAGAGCAGGAACAACAACAAAAACATCCAGGTAAAGACAGTATTGAGTCTTAGCTGGAGCAATATATGAGAGAAAGAGAAAAGGGGATAAGTAGTAAGAGAAGAAGCCAAATTAGTCTTATTTGCAGGTAAGAGTCTATACATGAAATTCTCAACCTGTGGGTTTCTTCCCCTTTGAAGGCCCAACAACTCTTTTTACAGCGGCCACGTATCAGACATCTTGACTATCATATATTACATTATGATTCAGTAGCAAAATTACAATTATGAAGTAGCAATAAAAATTGTATGGTTGAGGAACTGTCTTAAAGGGTCACAGCATTAGGAAGGTTGAGAACTACTGGTTTAGAGGATACAGACATTTGGAAAGTATAAAAACAGTATGAAGAATAGAATACTTTAGGACAGTGGTTCTCCAACTTCCTAGTACTGTAATCCTTTAATACAGTTCCTCATTTTGTAGTGACCCCCAATGAAAAAATTATTTTTGTTGCTCAGCCTGCTTTCTTGTAGAACTTCTGACTACCAGTCCATGCACAAAGGGCTGGGCCTTAATCCATCAATGACTAATTAAGAAAATTATCTACATTCAGGTCTTAAGGAAGCATTTTCTTAATGAGGTTCCATCCTTTCAGATAACTCTACCTTGAGTCAAGTTGAGCTAAAACTAGCCAGCACACCACTCAAAGGACTCTATATGCTCATCTATGTTCATTGTTGCTGAACCCACAATAGGCAGAAAATGGAAAGAGCCTAGATATCCATCAACTGATAAACAGATAGTGAAAATTCATGTATACAATACAATATCATTCAGTTGTAATAAAAATGAAATCATGAAATTGTAGGTAAATGGATGGAGCTGAAAATAATCATTCTCAGTGAGATAACCCAGGCCCAGAAAGGCAAATGCAGATTGTTTTCTTCCATGTGTGGATGCTAGCTGTGAATTTTTAGATAAGAGTATTTAAACTGACATACAATCAAAGCCAGAAAACTACAAAGGGACATTTGGCTGAGCGCTTTAAGGAAGGGAGGTTAGAATACAGGTGTCATGAAAAGGGTAAAGGTGTAAGAAGGGTTAAGTATGGAGTATGGGAGGGCAGTGTAGATGAGGGTGTAGGGGAGAGCAGTGTAGATAAGGGTGTAGGGAGGGCAGTGTAGATGAGGGTG